>JANHGN010013708.1:0-54489 GCA_024605025.1 Megaceryle maxima | reverse complement strand
AGTACAAGAAGGACATTGAGGTGCTGGAGTGGGTCCAGAGAAGGGCAACGAAGCTGGTGAGGGGTCTGGAAAGCATGGCTTATGAGGAGAGGCTGAGGGAACTGGGGTTGTTTAATCTAGAGATGAGTCTGAGAGGAGATCTTATTGCTCTCTACAGCTACCAAAAAGGAGGTTGTAGCGAGGTTGGTGTTGGTCTCTTCTCCCAAATGACTTAATGATAAAATGAGAGGAAATAGCCTCAAGTTGCATCAGGGGAAGTTTAGATTAGATATTAGGAAGAACTCCTTCACTGAGAGAGTGGCTGCTCAGGGAGGTAGTGGAGTCATCATCTTTAAAAAATGAGTAGACGTAGTACTTGAGGCTATGGTCTAATGGATAGATAGATGTTGGGATGAAGGCTGGACTTGATGATCCTACAGGTCCTTTCCACCCCTAATGATTCTATAATTCTATGAAATGTAAGTAGGCTAAAAGAAGGAAACAGTGGACCAGGAAGAAGCAGATGCTTAACTGCATCTGAAAAAGCAGCACATTCAAAGTAAAATAGCTAGATCAACAACAGATTTAACAATTTACAGCGGAATTTAGATGGAAAAGATTGGGTATTCTGATCAAAATTTGAATCCAATAAGCTCATAATCAGTTGCCATCTCCTTTTAGTTTAGCTAAAAGCAATTTTTCTAAACCCTCATAGAACAATTGGTCTAAACTGTTTCAGCCTCAATGATGAGAACTTGCCATGCGTGACTTACTCAGAGATTACAGTTTTTTGAAAATACGTTTCCTGAATGAACTACATCATTGAATAGAGTAACAGCAAAGTCCTAAACATGAGAAAATGGCTTAGCTGTTTCATTGATACTCTTGGGTCAGTTCTCTGAATGTGAATCTTAGACCAGTAAACTAATCAGAAGAAGAATTTAATCTTCTCTTTCCTTCCTACTCCTTTTATAAATGACTTTCTTTTATCTCTTACTTTTATATTTAAGCTAAGCAGCACATCATTTCATCAAACATATCAGCAGGAAAAAGAAAGCAGTACTATATACATACCAAGAATGGAATAAAATGTTTTAGAAATTCGAACTGTATTTTGTCAGGGACAAACATACAGCAGTTATAATGTCAGAAAGAAATTTATATGTAGTTTTAGAAGAGAATATTTAGCAAAAATGAACTTGACCAAGGTCAAATTAACCCATGTAGCTGTTTCGTGCAAATCTTCTCAGATAACTTTGCTAATAAATGATAAAAATAACTGGTCATAGCAGTTACATACAAATAATGCCTTCCTGAGAAAGAAATACAGCAGAAACTAAGTTCAAATCATAAATATTTTTAATAATCCCATCAATAAATGTGTGTGTGTAGGAGGAGTTTAAAATTTAGCAAAACCCAGCATTTTTGCATTTGACACTAAAAGCTGGTCAGAGAAACATCAGGCATACTCACAGCTATGATATTTTGCAAGTTCCCTTTTATTTCAAGGATGAAAATACTGAGAACACTTGCATGTATCATAGCAAGATGAAACTATGGAATGAGGCTCAGAGCTGGTGTCCTCCTCACACGCACAGCAGGTGTTTCCTATCTTCAACCACCAGCCTCCAAGTTATATTATGCTCTTGTGTTTCTGGAGTCCCAGATACAACGGCTGCTGTGGGCTTTTATGAGCTCCTCACAAAGTACCAGCCTTTCCAGTTATGGACCTGAGGACAGCACACATTTTAATGATCCTTCAGCTATTGCTCTAATGTTCTCTTCTGTGTGAAAAGCCTGTCTAAAAGTCCTGCTAGAGTAGGAGAAGCTCCACTGGCCCCTTTGTCCTTGATACTTTGCTTTGGCCGCGTGGATACAACTTCTGAGAACAATTTAAAATGACAGCGATGATCATAAAGGGGCAGCTGTATTTGAAAGATCACACAATATTTTGTGTGAAATATTGTGCAGTATGTGTGATCTTAATCTTATGAATGAATGTAAGATTGGCTAGGAAGTGCTGACTGTGAAAGTAAGAGGTTGGTTTTTTGTCTACATCTTGTGTATAAAGCACTTATTTACATTGGTGAAAGGATCTGCAGAAACTAGTAAGTGTAAAACTGGCATTCTGTTTTTAAACACTGTATCAAAGAGTGATAGTTTATTTTTGAAACCTCATGTAATACCTGTTTCCTAGATAAAACCAAAACCCCCCAAAATCTATGGATTTTTTTTGCTCCTTATCTAAATTCAAAAGATCTTTGAAAATGGCGCCGTAAGGAATAATTTCATATTGTCAGCGATGATGGAGCTATTTATATGATTTTAAATATGGGTAGTCACTTGTGGCCTAATACATCAACAAAAGAAATCTGGTTTTCATTAGTTTTGAAAACAGTCTTGTATGTTTTCCTTCAAAACAGCTTATAGAGAAACAACAGACAAAGTGATGAGGAATATAAACTAATGACTAGTAGAGATTTCACATGAAATCAGATATTAGATTATATCATAAGAAGGCCCCAGTATCCAGTCTTGATTCAGGGAAAAATGAGAATGTGGTTTGGCCAATTTCAGTGTGTAACATGTGCCGGCTTCAAAACTTATCTCAGTATAACTTCTATTACAAAATTGTATATCCTCTCTTGACCTTTCTCTGCTGGACTAGATGGACCTTTAGTCTAACCCTTTAGAGACATTCTTGTGTCTCATGACATTACTGGCATCTATGGATCCAGCACTGAATCTCTATAAATTACAGCCTTTAAAAAATTTAAATGTAAATATGAAAATTTAATCTATCAGTTAAATGATACCAGATTAGAGAAATAAATTTGCTGCCCTTGAACAGCACGGGTATTCTATATTACTTGAAAAAGATGCAAAGGAAAATTTTAATGCAGCTTTGAAAGGAAAACATGTATCTGATAAGCCTTCAAATCTGATAAGGCTTCAAATGAGTAATTACTACTGCTCATTACTGGACAGTACCTGAAATACATAGAAACATAGAAACGTCTGGGTTGGAAGGGATGTCTAGAGGTCATCTAGTCCAACCCCCTGCTGAGACAAGGGACATCCTCAACTAGAGCAGGTTGCTCAGAGGTTCTTCAAGCTCCACCTTGAATGTCTCCAGGGATGGGGCCTCAACTACCTCCCTGGGCAACCTGTTCCAGTGCTCCACCACTAATCTAAATCCACTCCTTTCTAATTTAAAACCTTTACCCCTCGTCCTTTTGCTACAGGCCTTTGTAAACAGGCCCTCTCCAGTCTTTTTGCAAGCTCCTTTCAGGTACTGGAAGGTGGCTATTAGGTCTCCCTGGAGCCTTCTCTTCTCCAGGCTGAACAATCCCAGCTCCCTCAGCCTGTCCTCAGTAACAGTAAGCATCGTTCTAAAACTCTTCCAGTTAAGGAAAATGTAATTAAGATTTACATCCCACAGGAGAAAGTAACTTTTTTTCATTAACAGCTCCTATAGAAAGGGCCAAGTACTTCTAAATAGTTTTCTCAACAAAGCTTTGATTTCAGTGTCCCTTATGGTAATCATACAGCACTGTTCCTTCTGAGAAGGCAGGAAAATAATTGCGGCTTTCTGGCAAGAATATTTTGTGGGAGGATTTTTTGGAGGCTTGTTCAATACTTTTTAGTATTCATTAGCATTTCAAGTTCTTTGATGCAATCAATCCCATCATTGCTCAGTGTATTTTGAACATTTTTTTATTATTATTATTATTAAAATGATTTAGCACCAAAAATTTGCAAACCGCAATGAAATACACATTACACTTGCTCCCTATGGTCGAAGTAGGAAAGATAACCAAAAATATCTTTTCTCCCACAGGAAAGAAACAGTCAAATACAGAAATCCAAACTCATTTTCAGTGGAAAATAGCCAAAATTAAATTGCGAGTTGCTGAAAGAAGTGTTAGTTTTGAGTGTTCACCCAACCTCCTATGCTTGTGCTGGAAAATATTTAAAAGGGAAACAATTTCATTAATATATTGTGGCTGAGATTTTTAAAATACTGGAAGGGATACAACCAGACTTACTCTACTGAAAAGTACAGCTAAATAGCCTGCATGTGAAAACCTTAACTCACATGCCCTTTCTTATTAAAAGACAAATCATTTAAAAAGGCTAATAGCTAATACACATAACATGAACATTACCTACTATGCATATGCTGCTTCCATGTAAAAATTACCTTTTTCTATTAAATTGTATGGCTAAGCAACAGAAAATGTACATCCTTAAAGCAGCATTACCTTTCGAAATGAAACGAGTAAACTGAGGAAATTCTGAGTTAAAGACTGAAACTCAACTCTTACCCACCCAGCTGTGCCCCAGTATTACAGCTTATATGGAATTCATTATCAGCCAGTGCTGAGTGACCTCAGCAACTCCTAACATACAGTAGGGCATAACAAGGCAAGTTAAGGATGAAATGTTCTCTGAAGTGCTATGACTTTCTCTGCTGTGGTGACTTAGAGTAAAACTAGTAAAATATTGGAACACTCTTCATTTTTGTAATACAATATATCTGAAATCATGCACTTCCCTCTATAAAAAGAAAAAAAAAAAAAGTAATCTCATAGCTTTAAGGAAAGTTTTCTGTGTGTTGAAATGGTAGCTTGCCAGTGTCTTTCAGAGTCCACAAACATGCAACTATGCTTTCAGCAAATTTTTGTGTAACATTAAAATTTATCCTAGGAAGTGAAGAGAAACCTTTGACACCTGGGAATAAACCCTACTAATTCACTGTATGAAGATATTAAAAATAAAAAAAAAAAAGAAGCTGAGTTCTCAAAAATTCTATATAATGGAAAAACAGCAGCTATTTTCAGACTTGTAGAATTATTTTTATTTTACTGTTACAGAATTAATAGTTAACAACAAAAAATAATACTAAAAAAAACCTTAGGAGAATCTAGAATCCAGGTTGTATGCTGTGGTCAGAAGACTAATTTTGAGTACCCAAAACCGTGAATCACAATTGCTACAAAGCTGTCAGGATACCATTTTTCTGCAGAACTAAAAAGCCCCTCACAATGAGATTATTTTTCTTATTTGTAAATACATTTTGAAAAATGTAAAATGTAAAGTTCAACTTCAAGTATTTTATGGCCCAGTTTTAAACACCAGAAAATAAGGCTTAATGCTGTAACAGAAACATTAATAGGCTCTTGACAACAGCCACGCAAGCTGCACCTTTGTATCACAACACACTCTCCCAGCTGAAAAAACTCACTAGTTACTCAGGATAGTGTGGAAAAAAAGAGCGTTGTTATTTTAGGAAAGACAGTTGCTTGAAAATTGGCATAAAGTGGTGAAAATTAAAAAGGAAGGTTTCATTTTTTCCCGAAACTCAACCTAACTGCTCCATAAAGTAATGCACAAATCATTCATTATAATGAGTCATAACAATGATTTGTGATCTTCCAAGTTTTCATTTTATGCCCCTCTGTTTTTCCTTAAAGACAGGAGGATAGACAAAGACTGGAAACTTTGGGTCATATGGATCACGGCACCACTGCTATGTCTGGAATTTTCTTATAAATATCCTATTGCTCTGAGGTTCATAGGCCTGACTGAAACAGCAGGGACGATCTCATTTGTACTTTTATAGTTGTAGAGGGATTTGCAAGAGTTAACACAGTTTTCCATAATATTTCTTACTGACTTTAGGAATAAAGGGAGAGTTCCGTTTTTAATCAGTATCTGAAACATTGTTAAATCTAAAGAAAAACAGGACTTCTTTCAGATTTAACAGGACTTTTCTGAGTTCTGATAATTTTAAAGACACAAAGCAAGGCAACTTTTGAAAAAGAGGATTTAAGCAAAGTGTTTTTAGGTAGCAGGCAATACAGTAGTCTGTGGGATATACTTTTCAGCAGATTTTACTTCTTCTTTGCAGACTTGTGCCTTTTAAGGATTGTTTTTCCAAAGAGAAATGAAAATTATTCATTCTGATTACATGAAAATCTTGGAATCACGGATGTTTCTTCATGTTCTGCTATAGTGATGTCTATCTCAGAAAAAAACTGTTTCAC
Organism: Megaceryle maxima; assembly: GCA_024605025.1. Classification (NCBI taxonomy): domain Eukaryota; kingdom Metazoa; phylum Chordata; class Aves; order Coraciiformes; family Cerylidae; genus Megaceryle; species Megaceryle maxima. The sequence continues at coordinate 48,460 of JANHGN010013708.1, read as the reverse complement.
TAATACCCGTTGGAAGCTAGAGAAACTTGTCCTTTCATTTTGTACAGGTACAGAAATCTTTATAAAGACATTTTGCTCATGTGCTTATCCAGGCAGGCAGACTGCACTAACATGGCTGGATCTAACTCAGCTTTTGAGCCTGAGGACTGGAAAACAAGCATAAGAAAAGGCAGTTCTGGTGTTGCCAAGCAGCATTTCTCAGGTCTACTGCTTTGTTTCCTTATCGTGTTTGGTATCCCTTTCATACATCCACTTAGTCAAGTCTTTGTAGTGCTACATGGACTCAGAGAGAGATAAAACTAACTAATCTATTGAATTGGTGAGTGCCTACTGATAAATTAGTCTAATCGTTGTGCAATATAGTCTGTGCACACAAACAGGAATCCAAGGAACCCCAGGATCAAACATTCCCTGCTGTGGAGCCTAAAAGGTGCCCAGACTAAGGTATGAGAAGGACTTACCCTACCTAAATGTTGCAGAGTGCATTGTGATTAACCTTGTTAAAAATCTACAGCTTGTCTGACTTGTGGCCTGAACCCCTCCCAAGAATAAAGCTGACTTTTTATGTCTGCAGAAAGGAATCTCCAGTTTCATTACATGTACTGGAGAGTTAAAAACTCTGAAAAGGCTAAAAGCCTTTTTAAAGACTCTTGAAAATGCAAACAGCCATCCTGCCTACCAGCTAAGAGACTCATCACCTGTCACTTTATTAGAGATCATTTATTAAAAGTCACAAGATGCCAACTTGTTTGTCATTGGAACTGGCAGCAGAAACCACAGACTCACAATCAACAAACACTGTTGCTTTTGTTGCGAGAAGTTCTCACAGTGAGCCTGTGGTCTGGTAAAAGGGCTAATGGGGAAAGTCAATCACAGAGGAATGACTGATGGATGTATAAAGAGCGAGCAAAATTATGAGAATAGGTGGGAGAGAGAAGAGTGTGATCCTGAAGAAACACTACATATTGAACAGATGGAAAACCTTGAGACAGTCATTGGTCAATATATAAACCAGGTACCATTGCCTCCGCTCCTTCCTTGTCACCTATAAAACCTATAACGAAGCATTGCAATTCTGCAAATTTCCCTTCTCTCTCCACTACTGCATTGAAGGGATAGTGATAATGTAGACACAGATAATATCTGAATTACTATATGGTATTAATTTATTGTACTGTATCAAATTTTAATGTTTAAATCCATCAGTTTCCATTAACGGTAAAAACATCTTAAAAATACATCGTAAACCATGTTTTAACTTTATAGGAAGTACTTCTGTAGGACTTTCTATCCCAAGCAATAAATGTTAGAAAAAGGTATGTAGCTTTCAGAGGTTTCCTAAACTCACACCACATCTCATCTCTAATATCAAGTGGCATCTTTAACATCTCTTAAAGGCTTTTTTTAGGATCAAAGACACATCTCTGCTCACTGTTCTGTTTAATATAATTCAGCAACTGCTGTTTTTCTTCTCACCCCTGGAGCATATGCGTGCCCAAAAATAACTAAAATATACAGAGGAAATATGGTATGACTTCAGAAATTAATTTTTTTTAAGGAATATGTGAAGTAAGAATAGCTCAATGTCTACACCACAGTTATAAATTATGTCTGAAGAATAAGAGGGATGATCAGAACAGTAAGGTATTTCCAGATCTGCTTATATCATGGCCTCTAAGTAGGCTACAAACTTCCTGCCCAGGGTCAGGACTCTGTACTAAGAATCACTTAACCTGCATAATTTCTTGTCATTCAGTTTAAGTCCCAAGGGCTATGATTGAATTTCAGTTAAAATCTTGAAGAAGCTCTTTAACATAGGTGATATAGCCAATAGCAGACATCTATTAAATATGACTTGCTGCTTTCAGAAATGGAAAAATTCTCTAGAAGATGAGCACCAAAATATACAAACTGTCTAGCCACTGAATATATGCTGGGTAAACACTGGATAAAAGTGGGAAATATCCTTACTCTGCATCTAGATGGTATTTAAATAGGTATAATAGCATCTAGATCTGCTCTTCTACTCCTATAGACTACATTGTGTTATGAATGAGGAGCCATATTCTAGAAGGTGCAGAGGAGAATCCGAATCAATCAGTAAAAAATTACTTTCACCTCTTCTCTCCTTAGTAGAGAGAACTTTACATATATAAGAAAAAGAAATATCTTTCTGAAAAAAAAATCCATTTAATTTACCCAGTATTTACCCATCTGATTCAAGAAGTACTTTGAAAACTCTACCACAAATCCATTTGTTTACCAGCAATAAGCCCTGATTAGACTACTAAGAAATTTTACAAAAGAAGTCGGGCTGTGAAAAACCCCATCAAGTTATTTCTTGTATAAACTCAGAAGCTCTAGGAAATCCAGATATGATCATCAAAATGATTTTATACATATTATTCCTTGTCTTCCCTGTAATTACAAGGAATAGCATTTTCTGTATTACCAAAAAAAAATAGTTTTCAGGAAGAAACAAAGAGCACACTACTAATTCACATCTTCAAATTCCTTATTATCCTTGGTGTACACTTGCATGTTAGTTAACTAAACATAAATCAGTAGATTGACATATGCCATAGTGTTTAGATACCAATTTAACACCTCTGCATAAAGTTAGAGAGGAGAATTATAAAATCACTTTGAATTTATTATTTCTAGAAAGAGTAGACAAAAGTCTTTGAGGATTAATTTCATGCTGTGGGTTAAATTTCACTCTCACGATAGGCCAACTATTGCCTGGGGCTCTAGAGATAATGAACCTGCCAAGGGATTAGCAAGGAAACACTTGTGTTATTATAAATCGTGTACACTTCCCTTTATAACCACCTTCATCCTTCATGACGTTAACAAATTACACTCTCTGTCCACGTTTCAATATAATGCAAGGCTGTGAATGACCCTGAACCAATAGTACATTCGATAAGATCTTCTCAAGGAAGAAATAGCTATTAAATTTGGTTGAAAGATCCAGACCTCCTGAAGTGAGAACATAGGACATTTTATGTCTGATGTCTCTAAGACGCAGAAAAAAATCTGTATGTAAAATCTGTTCAAAAAATATCAGCTGATACAGTCTAAAATGGCTTATAGAGGAATGTGCACAAAATAATTAAATGTAATGCAGAAACCAAGGAAATTTTAGGCACAATAAGTCTGGCACAATAGTCTAAATCAATCCAAGAAAATATGTCATTCACGAGGCTTCACTGTAAACAATGCATTTACTAAAAAGCTCAAACACATGATTCATCATATGTATATTAGACTATAAGTTCCGATAATGATTTTATGCCTCAGGCCAGTTAGAATATTTATGATGCAAATATAGATGTTTTCTGTATTTCATTCCTTCCTCATTCCTTTTCTTGAAAGGCTTCATACCTACCCGTAAAAAAACAGCTCAGTTTCTATGTAATGCATGCTGAGCTGTGCTGGCAGGAGCTGGTAGTGAAATTGCATAATAGTGCAACATTAAAGTAGAAATCTGACATCATGAACTGGGTCTTTTTATTTACACACTATCATATAAACAAAAAGGCAAGAAAGAAGTCCAAGCTCTGCATCTTCTTTTCCTGACCCAAACCAGCTTAGGAATTTTAGAGATGGTAGCATTACTGTTAATGTCTCCTGTAGGGAGAGGGACTCCTGGTCTGGTATGGTTCTAGTAACATAGCTCACCCTTCTTCATCTTCAGAGCAATCGAGCACAACCACAGAAAGCAATTTTTCTACCCTATTGCTTTCCCACCTCTTTTGAAGCCAAAGCCTTCTTTAAGACACACCTCCAGCGTGCGGCACCACATCACTTCTAATCGCCACACGCTAATCAGCCATGTTAAAATACTTGAGAGAGTTACTCTTTATGCTGGATTGAAAAAGGCATGGATTTTTTTTTTTTATTTTACTCCTCTTGTCACACAGCCTAGGCATGACTCTGTGCTAATGCTCCCTTAAACACTCTAAGGGAACATGACTTCACAGGTTGTATCTGGACCCCAAAGGAGTGAGCTTATTATGTTGGAAAAATGGCCAGTTTTGTCTCTTTGCTCCCATTTCTGCAAGCCAGTGAGCTCTGCTTCCCCTTCCCTTTAGTTACAGACCGCTGTTCTTCCAGCCACATGAGTCATGCTGAGCTATGCCAGATGACTTGGACCTACTGCATGGCAGGTATTGTTCTCATATGACCAAACCAGAGAAAGGCTAATTTTGCCATTTGGCTTTTGCAGTACATCAGTATAATGTTCTTTACTGCCTACAGTAGGCAGGAGTAGTATTTGATGCACTTCCCTTTTAACTTTCTAACTAGACAGGAAATAATACAATTGTATTAGGAGGCAGAAAATAATAAGTATCTCATGTTTGAGAATTTGCCATTCTGACTCCTTGGCATCATATAAGGCTAAGCAACTGTTCTCTTAACCTACCTATACAGCTGAGACAGTGGGACCAGACCTTTGCCCAAAATTATTTTTTATGAAGGAGAAAAACTATTAAAATGACTAGACTACTATGACTCAGGTGGCCTTAGTACTGGGAAGACAGTCACTAACATTCTACATTTTTCACTTGGGGATGTAATTTGGTGAATGGGTTCCTGTGATGGTGAAGTCAATTCAAGAAGGTCACTGCTTGTTGCCAGACTCTCTGTTTTGCTGATGCAAATATTTATGAGGCTATGCAGCAGAGAAAAACCAAGCACCATCCATCCAAATTTCTGCTTTTAACTCAGATTGCTTTATTTTTCATGATGAATTCAAAGCTGCTCTTGGGTGCACACATAATATTCACACAGTTTTGCTTTAAATAATTACTTTCATTTTCCTGATGCAGTCTGTTCTGTTTTATACCATAGAATTTCAAGGATTCGATACAATATGTTTAAGTTTACAACTTAAGAGACATACTATCACATGGTATGCATTGCCCCATCTCAGCAAGTAGTAAGCTTACAACAGAAAATGATGCCTTCATCTAAAGGGGTCAAAGGGAAACAGAGCAAGTAAAGAACTGCTTGTCAAGTGAAGTGGAAATGAATCGGAGAGGAGGAACCCGGGACAGGTTTTTAAAAAGGACAAAGAAGAGACACAGAGGGAATAGACTTGGTGAAAAAGGGCAGGCAGTAGTGTAAAGTGGACAGAAAAAAAAAAAAAAAAAAAAAAAAGACAGATGTTTGGAACTAGTGAAAGTGAAGAGTAAGGAAAAAATGTGAGGCTAGAAACAGATGTAAATTAGATTATTTAGGCCACAAGGATATGCAATGATTTGTGCACATACTTTATGATACATTCTTTAACAAAACCTTTTCACCATTTGCAGTGAGTGTAATTGTTTCATGAAAATCATGTCCCTTGCCTCTCTGTGGTTTGTTTCTGGAAGTGGCAGGTTCATCCTGTGAAACTTAAAGAGAAAATTTTCAACTTTATAAATATTCCCACAAGATACAATTCTTAAGGCAGGTATATAGAAATAAAAATGCACAACAAGAAGTTTCTTTTTTGAGACCCCTTCTTCCTTAAGTCCACAGGATATGTGATAGTCTGCAAATTAATCTGGATGCATCAGGAATAAGACTGCTGAAGCTAGTGTTTAATATCCCAAAGTTAAATGTGGTCATGTGGCCCATGTTACAGAAGACACACTTTATTATGGATTGTGCAACTTACAGTTTCCTGAAAGCTAATGGCTTTAAATTCACGTATTAAGTTCACTTAGGATGTAACAACAGTGTATATTTCTCAGTTGGTCATTACTTTAATAAAAAAATCTAAGCCAGTTTAAATAGATTTATGCTATGCTTCTAACCATAGAATAGTGCACTTTATACTTTGCATTAAACAATTTAAGTTCACATCTGTCACATATTAGTTGTTGCCTCTTTTCCCCCTTCCCTGAGAAGAGCTTCTTGTTTTGAGAGCATTTTAGTATCTGTACTTCTGTCTAACGATTTATAAAGGAATAATTATAAAATTAATGTAAATGTATTTCTAATTTTGATATTTCTACTTCCTCTTTATTGACTATGAACTGTTAACTCTTAGCTTATAGTGGAAGAATTTAAAGAAAATCCTACCAACAAATGGAATAGTAGAAATAATTGCTAAACATCACCTGCTTTTATTATATCTGTTTTTCCTAAATTGGGGGTGTGATGGATAAGAACAATCTTGCCCATCTGCCAAGTAGCTGTCATCCAGCCAAACTGATATCCTGAACAATTTCTTGCGTATTATAGACTGAGAACTTTCTATTAATATATGGCACATACAGATGAGGTCAGTAAAGAAATGCTTTTTAGTGGCAAAGATTCTCATTAAGTGATGAGTATTTAATGATACTCATCACCATTCTAACATGCACTGTAACACAACAAACATTTAACGCTAAACAAATTTTACAATTTTATATAAGTAGTATCTAAAGAGAAACTCAATAGAGTCAATATGTTAATTATAATTCATTAAAATGAATGATTTAATCCTCTATGCCAGGTGGTAATAATAATTAACCTAGTGAACTTTTTTGTGTCAGATTTTTTTCAAATTTACAACTAACCTAAACTTTGAAAAGAGAAGAGCCAGGCACTGCTTGACAAGCTGAATTAATGTGTCTGTCAGCATTAAGCCCATGCTACACAGTGACATCTCTCCAGTAGGTAAACTGCCTCTGAGACTAATGTGTCTTCACTTATTACTTCACATCTCTTTGGCTAAGCTCTGAAATGCCACAGGATACAAATGATCTTGTCTTCAAAATAATTTAAAGCTTGCTGCAATGCAGGATGGAAAACACAGAGAGCACGGTCTTGTCAAAATGCAAAATCAGCAGAGGGTGTCGGGAGGCAGAGCTAGCTGTCTGTAATGTGATCCTTCCACACACCATAATCTCCATTTTATTTTGCCTAATGAGGCAGGAGTTAAAACAGTTGACCTGATCAAATTCAGATGGCAGCCCTAAAGGATGAGCCCCCTGCTGCACTCTTGTCCCGACACCCTTTGTTACCTCCAAGTGAGCTGAGACCAGGCTGTGAACCATGTAAATAGGAGGCTTCCAGGTTAATGAAAAGCTGCAACACCCTTCTAAATCGGGACAGAAGGTTATGCTTTTCTAATCCAAAGAAAGTTTCATGAACCTCAGTAATAAAGTTTAATGAATGCTGGTCATTTTGAACCTCACAAATAGACACTTGACAAAGGGTAATAGTTTCCTTAAAAAAAAAATCCTTATTCTATAACCACTGCTCAGCACATATTGTTAGAATAACATGAATTTGTTTTCTTATGACAAATTCAAACATATCAATTAAAAAAGGATGTCTTGGGAAAAGGTAGTTAATAGTTCTATGAACTGATGTTTTTATTAGGTGATGGCATGTTTGCTGTTTCATTTCATTACTTATCTGCCAAGGAGTTTCTTTCAACACCAAATCAGAATCTACATGCTACAATCATGTAACACATTCAAATTCAGGCCATGTGCTCCAGCTGCTGACACAGATAAATCTTTAGAAGTGAACAAAATATAAAAATCATCTACGTTATCTTTCAGCATGTACCATAATTTGTGGTCTTTTACACAAAGGACATAAAAATTGGATTCACCAACTACACTTCTACCTGACACTCCAACTACACTTCTACCTGACACTTGAAAGATGAGACTGTTGGATAGTAAGTCTATCGTATCTACAGAAAGGTGTGGAGAGACAGGGTGTGTTACTTTGGCCTTAGTGCAGAGTGCAGAGCTTTTTGTGCAACTTTGAGTGTGAAGGGAGAGGGCTCAAATGTGCTCACAAAAGATCACGTAGATAAATGAAGTGGATAAAATATACATAAACATATGGCAGTGCATCTCCAGAGTTTCATTAATAAGTTTGAATACATTTCCTGGCTTGGTATGTCTGAAATTTTTTCTAACATGAAGCATTCCGTATTATGAAAATACACAGGCTAACACACAGAGAACAAATTAAACTAGACAGCAAGATATCTATGTCTGCATAGTCAAAAAAATACATGTATGATCTATTCTTGGCTTGTGCATTTACATCGTTTTAACTCTGCTGAAACTATTTTATTCATCTTAAGGAAAAGTGTGAAAGATTTCTCATTTGTCATGTTTTAGGCTTATCTCCTGGGTGGCTATTCCTTTGTTACTTAGTATACATTACAATTTTTATGTTCAGATTTCACTGAACTGTATTCTTAGTCCCTTTTGCCTTTCCTCAATTAGGCATTTGTGACACTGCTTTTCAGACATTCCAGTAATCAATTCCGAGCCCATTCATCAGGATTTCAGAAGCCACTCTTGAAAAATTAGATACATGTGCTCAGTGTAAATGGGAATGCAATGATTTATGACACAGGTCATTCTGAAAACCCATGAGTTCTTCTCCAGTGACGTGCCAGAAATCACAACTATTACTATAGCTCTGTAATCTATTTATTATGCAGCTTACGGGTGGTGTGCCATGTCTAATTCATTTTTAATGTGTTACATTTTTTCTGGTTGATTTTTGAAAACAAGATTTACAGTTGTTTAGAGTTTGACAAGAACAGTAAACTGCTGGTTTAGTTAATATGTTTTAAAATGGATTGATTAAACTATCAGCCTGTTTGCACTCAGTGCTCCAACTATGAAGGCAGTATTGTTTTAACTGCACCAACATCAGTCAGCAGTTCTGTAAATCACGTGTTATGCAGCCCCTTGGTGAAAAAAACATGGATGCTCAATCTAACTGGCAGGGAAGAAATTAAATTCCTGGGTTCTCTTCAGTTTACAAAGGGGAGAGCATGGCAACCACAACAGAAAAAGGGTCTTGTCAGAAGTTCATGATCTTAGTTACCTGCTCAAGAGGGGAATGAGTATGTTCTTGAACCATCCAGCTCAAAAAGCCTTGTCATTTCATCTGTTAGAAAGGTACTTAATCATCTCCTTCCTGTTGGTGATATGAAAGCAACAAAGCAACTCTGTCATGCACAGAGCACAAATCAAATGAAGACTTCTTGGTGCTCAGCACAGCCAAAAAAGCTGTGTTGTGTGTTGGCACAACTTCTAACCAATGGTTAAGGGTAAACTTTTTAAAAGTATCACTTAATTAGTTTATAGTATAGATGCAGACATGGTTTTATCAAGAATTTAAGAGAGCTGTATTCACAATTCTGGTTGCATGACAGCAACACCCATGCAGATACACAGCAGAAACATTCAGGTAGAGGACATCTCTACTGCTGTGAACGTGGGAACTATGTCATGCCTCACAAGTCTAACACAGACACCTCAGTGACACTGAAGGGCTCTGCCTTTAGACTGAGTCCTGTAATTGCATACAGCCTGTTAGAATGAGATTATGAGCTATAGCAGAACCCTTGCATACATTTTAAGTACTTAAGTATTTATTCATCTTATTTACCTTCAGTCATCTTTGATTCAAGTGTCGAGTTTAAGTCAGTCATCTAGGCTCCTTGCACAATCATTGCAGAGACATGCATCTCCAAAGACCAATCTATCCCATCCAAAGGTGCATATCAAGGATAGATGGAATTATTTGTCCTGCATAATTGTTCCTCTCTTTCCCTTGACTATAGATGTCTACCTTTGATACACTGCCAAACCTTTAGCAAGTGCCCTTAAAGATGGGGCACATGCTTGTCAATGTTGTGTTTTCTTAAGTTGCTCTTTGGGTTTTGATCAATAACAGAGGTATTTCACATGAACGTACAACCAACTTGTCATAGTAGAGAGCAGGTAACTTAAACATGCCATGTACCAAGTGTCCCCAGACTCCTACAATCATATCCTCAGGGCACAGCATAGCTGCAGGTGTCCCAGTATTTTCTGGAGGTCACCACTGGAGCAGCAACGGTGAAATGTGGATAGGCAGTTCACTCTTGTGGGCCCTCTTCCTCCACAAGACCACAGTGCCTGGGGGAGCTTGTGCTCTTTGGATATGTTATGTAATCCAGACTATGCAGGAGGACATGGAAAGGGGCAGAAAGTCTAGAATAGGGCTGAGGTAAAGGAGGAATTTCAATGATGGCAGAGGCAATACCTCAGTTGCTTGAGCACCCACAAACATGTACATGAACAGGAAGTTACAATAAATACATTGGTTTGATAACCACTGGACTTGTCCGCAACACAAGAGACTGTAGAAAAGAGAAATAAAATAGCAAAATGCTTGCTGAAAAATGCAACAGAATTAGACACTGATGTGTATTTTGCTTAAATCCAGGAGAAAACTCATGAAACATAAGATTACTGAAACTTAATTCACTAAAATCTGAAAACAAGAATGCTCATTTAATTAAAAAATAATGTCAGAAGCACTCAGAAGCCATCAGGAGAAAATAGGTTTTTCTGTTTTGTGGGTCCACTCTGCAGATGGCTTGGCCTCTTTGTGATTTGCTTCTGACCATCCCACCCTTTCTTTTCCCATTGTTCCCCTGTTCAGAGCTAAGCTGGCTTCACATGCATAGTCTCGCTGTTCCACACTCCTGGTACCTTTCCTCCCTCCTGAAAAATGCCAGGGTAGAGTGGTTGTACCTGGTATGGGCTCGGGAAAGTCTACAGGTCCTGCAGAAGGCATCTGCAATGAGGTGGTGCTAAAATAGAGGGAGAGTCCAAGCAGCAAAAGAAGAGGCAGGAGTCCTGGGATGGTAGAGAAGAAGGGGTTGTGCTGTGGAAAAAGATCTGAGCCCAGGGAAAGAACAGGGACTCTGCATGCTCTGCTCTGGCCTTCACCATGGCCCAAAACCACCCTGGGCTAAATTCTAGCCTTTTCAAAATCAGGAGTCTGGTGGAAGGAGAGGGACAGTGAGTGACAAGTGGCGAGACAGGAGGAGAAAGAAGGATCTTACCCATGATGCACAAAACCTGCGGAAGCCCCCATCAAAAACATTTCAAGGTAACGTGGTACAACTTCTGTACCAATACAGTGAAAGATTGACATGGGTTCACCTATCACTTGATCATTTCTGCAAAGCCATTCCACTTGTCTCTTCTCCATCATTCCTTTAAAAATCTTCAAAGAGCAATGGAATGCAATATGCACCAATAACATTATATTTAAAGTCCAGATTAAAATCCTCAGGTGTTGTAGTACTGTACTGAGGCTTACGTACACAATGCCTGAAGACTTGTTTAAGTGCAAGAAAAAAGATTATTTTCAAGTGCATGAGCAATTGTAACCTACTAGTTTGTGTGCGATTATTGCTTTCTTTGTGCTTCATCCAGAGAGACTGTAATTTTGCAATTGTTTTGGCTTGAAGGTCAGAAAAATTAGTTCTACATGTAAAATAATTTTTAAAAAAAAATAATATGTTTCAGTCTGTTAGATCTTTGTTTAATCTTAGATTAAGACAATAGGATTCATTAGCTGAAAAATGAAGGCCACTTGCAAGGGAGAAAGACAAACATGCTATTAGATTTTACACAAATGGTAAGGCTTTGTTTGCTGGCAGATGAGACCAGAGGATGGTAAAACAAAAACAGGAGTCAGGATTTAACTTATTAGGTTTTTCAAATATACCTATCAATGATATTTTTAAATAATTGTGATATCAGAAAGCTCTCATATCTAATATAGGAATGAAGGAGTCCCACAGGATGTGTTTACATTACTGGACATTAGTTTTTATTTAGACTGTTTTATCTGTTTCAAACTTTAATTACTATTTTATCTATTAAGTATAGAGTCAGTGCCATTACCTTTGAACAGAAGAATGTATTAGATTGGCTGTTAGAAGAATCTTTTCAAATCGTGTCTTCCCCAAGTTTGAATTATGTAAGCACAATTATGTTCAGACTTCTAGTTACTTTTTCAAATGGTAAACTCTGCAGTCAGGGACCTTAGGAAGACTGGGTTTGCATTCAAAACAAAGAAAGAACTGAAGTCAGTAGTTTCCTGAAGACAGAGTAATTTCTAAACTAGTCAGGAGAGAATTTACTGCCCATAAGCTCTTGCAACAATAATAAATGCAACATGCACTCATATGATGTTTCATGTACACTGCGCAGCTCTGTCATCTCTGTTTCAGTTACATCCCTCTAATCTGGACGGAATGATTTCTTCTATGGCAATATTTCTGGCTACATTACCTACTAGATGATTCTGATAAAATCCTATGGATGGACTAATTTCAAAAGGAAAGCTCCTAGAATTAGCTCAAGAACCCTGTGGGGAGTATTGGCCATAATTTGATTTGGTTTAAAGATGCTTACTCTTCTGGTTTTAGTTAAGTTTAGCTAGCTGTACAGGGAAGAGTGATTCAGAAAATAAGCATTTTTATCTTAATGACAAAACCAAAAATTCATCCCAGTAAGGGAATTTATGCCAAACTGCCATGCACATGCCTTTTCAGCACAGCTGATCTCAGCTCTTTAAGTAGTCTTTAATCCTTTAAAGTTTAAACTCTTTCAATATTTCTTCCATAAATTTAACTAGCAATATTTCACAAAAATTAGGGAATAAAGGTAAGAATGATCCTCTTGTAGTACATGTATCTAGTAATTTATCACAGAATAAAAACTTATTAACAACTGAAAACATACTAAAGATATGTCTAGCAACAATGCCAGGGGTAAAGATTAGAAATAGCAGACCTTAGTTTAAAACACATCACAGGAAATATATCAAGCAGTTGGAATTTATGGCCATTGATCATTTATTAAAACAGTAACCTGTATAAAGCTATTGTGAAAAGTGACCAATAGCACATATAGCAGCACTTGCAGTAAGACTACAGAGAAAGGAATAACATGAATTACCCATATTCAAATTACTAAAGCTCTATGATTAACACATTAAAAAAATGTCAGTTGTTACACCCATTTTGTTCCTGTCATTACTTTGATGTTATATTCTTTATCAAATATATACTGCACACATTCTCTGAATATAGTACTTTCTGCTTCTCTACCAAAAGCACATGCTTTGTAGTGGGAGGGAAAATACTCAGATCTACACAAGAATGATAACAGCATACATTTAATGGTTGGATTCTGTGATCTTAAAAGGTCTTTTCCAACTGAAATGATTCTGTTCTTACAGTTTTGGAAATAACTCCAAACTACCCAGGAAGAATCTCTATTAGTGAAAGAGTTGAGCACTATATGCAAGTTTAACATGTAGTCTGATAAGGCAGACGGACTCCATACTGCTCTTAATCATGATGCTTTTCACCATGATCTAAGAAAGGGAAGAATTCTGTTGTAATGATAAACACTGATCAACACTAATGACCATGAGGTACCCCAAGTTAAAACCTACATGGAGCTGCTGACTTGAGGACTACAAAAGCATGTCAGACAGCCTCGAGAATCTACCAAAAGAGGTGAAAGGTCTTCCAGTGCAGTAGCCATATAGGTGTCCTTTCATAGATTCATGAAAAAGTTCTTGATCCTCCGATAGGACAGTGAAGATTTGAAAAGAGTAAGTATGGAAGGAGATTCTTCTTTTAGCACTTGTCAAGAAATGGACAGGGATATGAAATGATGTGAAGAACAGGACTTTTCCCGTTTGAAGGGTGTAGAGGTGATGCTGAAACATTCTTATACTATAGTCAATGTCTGTGGTCACCAGGCCAGATGCAGCACCCCAAGGAGCACTGGTATCTTTTGAAAGAGTAAGACTGACTAAAAAAATTTTTTTTTTTTTTTTTTTTAAATATAATTCAACTAAAATGAGACTCACTAAAAAACCCTTAAGAATAATACTACTTTGGAATGACACTCTTGAGGGCAACAGCTGAAGTGCCAGTTTAACCTCTGCTACTTGAGCATATAACACATGTGCCACACAGAGGGGAAGTGGAGGAATACAGCATAGAAAGTGCTAAGACATAAGAATATTCTGTATTCTGAGTGTGCCTGGTACTGCACCTGCAGTATAGATGTACATATGGCAATCATTTTAAGAATGGATCCATCTGACACAGAAATGGGCTTTTTTTATATTCCTGTGAGGAGCAAAAATGTGACCTTCCATCTCGTTATTTTGATTAAGGGGAGCTGTAGTTGAAGAAAGGAGAGGCAGGATAGAGTACTCACAATAGGATCTGGCAGAGACACATGGAAGTTCTTGCTTTGTTACAGCAGTCTGTAGTTGAACCATGCGCACAGGTGAACATGCTGGAGGAATGTCTTAATCAGAGTTCATATTTTTAGGCTTGCCTAGAGCAGTTATAGAGGTTTGAATAAAGAGTTATGCCATAGAGACTCAGAGGTCAAGTCAACTGCATAGGTTTTGGGCAGGTCAAGTCCAAGTCTGACTTTTGATTCAGGAAAGGAGGAATTTGAACTGGTTCTCTCATTTCTTAGCTATGTGCTATGATGATGAGATCATTGTCTGTTCCAGATCAGAGTTTACTCCATCAATTCTATCTTGAAATTAAGAATTTATTACATGTCTTCTTAACAGATATTAAAATGTATATTAATTTATATTAATTTCAGAAATATATATATAAAAATATGTATTTCCTCAATGGCTTTGAAGTTTTTCATTGGCTCTCTGAATACTCAAGTAACACAACTGCTGCTGAGCCCATCATACTTTGCTTTAGTGACCATGAAAATGAGGACAAATAGATCAAACTATGGCGAGCTTCCGTTTAACTACATGACGGAAACCAGCACAGCTGGAGGCAATTCTTAGCAAATTGATCAGAATTCCTTTAACTACAGCTTTACTAATAAATAGACTTCCATAATTTTCTGCAATCAATCTAAATGTATTTGCAAAATTAGTGAAACACTTGATCTTGAAATGTTCACTAAATCTTAAGTATATCACTTTGAAGAACTTACATAGTTTATCTTTCTGCCAAATTGGGGAAAAGTAACTGTTTATAATAAAATCTTGTGAACTAAGTAAACTTTGTAGAAGATGCATGTTCATAATTAATTTGCCATGTAACAAAACTGGTTGCTTTGTTTTTCTTTTCAAAATTCAGTATTAACTTTTGTTACCAGGTTTGTATTTCCAGTCTTGTGTTTTGTATCAACTCCTGGAACCAGTAGCAATTCCACTGAAAATGTGAAGACTATAGGTATGTTGATGCTCTTCCTTTACAATTTTTAAAAGTAAGCACACTTCATCCAACAGTTCAGAATATTTTTTCTGGATGGCTTTTGTCTCTTTTAAGGGGCTTTTCAAATATTCTGTGAACGGGACAATCTTCAACTCCCTTTGAACGTAACAGGCATTTCAAAAATTTAATCAAAATACACTTCAAAAAATGTAATTGATCTGGGTTTCACCTTTTTCACAATTATTTCTGCAGTTACAGACTGGCAAAATCTGAAAGTAATAGAAACATCCTATTTGCTAAAATAAACGAATGCACTGAACTCTTTTTTTCCCTAAAAGCCCATGTCGCAATCCCTCCTAAGGGACAAAAAAATAACAAGAAAAAGATGGAGTTTGAACTCAAAGCAAACATAAAAGCTTTACTTACAAAAAATCAATTACACACCCCAATTTGTTTTACCAGCAGCCAAAGGAAAACCTGGTTTGCATGTTGCAGGTTCCAAACATCTTGGATCTACATGTTTCACCAAATTTTACATTACGGCTATTTCTAAGAAACAAACTAACAATTAGAGACACCTGTTCAAAGTGCCTGTGCTCTGTTCACACTTCATGTAATATCTTAAAGTGACAGCATATTAAAATGTCAAAGCAATTCTTTTGCATCATAGAAGTATTTTTAACAACAGACAGTGCAATTAAATTCTCTGCTCCTAAGTACTTGTATTCAACTTGCTTAGCATACAAGAAAAGTACTAAAATACACTGATGTAGAAAGGAAAACTGCTGAAAGAAAGATTAGAATTCTACAAACCACATAATTACAAAAGACATGCAGAAAGAAATCAGTATCTAGATTATCCTCCCCTTCCCATTTTATATACCTATTGATCACATAATACACTTCATCTATAGATAGTCCAGCAATTTTAGAGATATAGGTCCATATTGTAAAGGGAGTACTGTAGATAAAAGAAATATAACCACATTGAAATTATTTATTCAAAACTTTGCCTTTGATTATGTGCCCAGACACAATGCAACTTGCACATCAATGAAATACTCTTTGAATTTGACCCCTACAGCATAGACATATGTGCTTAACTCATATCAGAAGTTTCTAAGTGGGAACTAAGACACATTATGGACCATACTTGAGAAAGAAAATGAGATAATACACCTTCAAAGTGTTTCTACAGGTCCATTTTGTAGAGATCATTAATACAGTGACACATTCACAGCAAACTTAAACAAAATTTCCAGCTTGATAGAGTGGTTTTGCAATGGGAAAATTTCACTTTGAAAAACATTTGTTGATTTAGAGGAATATTCTAATAAATACAAAAGTTTACATTTATCAAAACTGAATTTCTAACAAAACCTGGCTTAAATATTCCATGTATTAGCTCATGTCCATGCAGATGGTCAGAGTAGGGCACGTAAAATACTTCAGCCCTATTTCAGTCCTCGGTGGTGTATGAAGGGTGCTGAAGCATCTTGAGGCAGTGCCCTAGTGAAAGGTAAAAAGTATACCATGCTTTAAAACTGTTTCACATTTTCTCATCTATTTAAAGTCACATATACATATCACTCTGAATTTCACAAAAATGTCATGTTGTCATGCCAAATTATCCACCAACATTGAGTGTATGTAACTGATTATTCTGAGCCACAGGACTTTGTGGAGTGGATTTAACAGTATTGTAATCAAGGGTATATTATTTTCACCCACGCATTGCCCCAGGTTACTACTCTGTAACAGAAGGAACAAAATTAACTGTCCTTCACATATTTTTCCTCACAGCCTTAGCTTTAATGGAAATAATGTCAAACAATCTTGATAGTCTGAAAGCTTTTGTATATGAAGAGCCACCAAATTTTCACTTCTGGTACACTACTGCTACTGGGGCAGTAACCTCTGGCAGAAGGATGGAGGGGACAGCTAGCACTGTTCTTCAGGACACCCTTAGTATGCTTCAGGCCTTCTCTGATGAAAGTGTGAGGATGAGAGAATTTCAGTCCATGCTCTGCTGGTGACAAAGGGAAATTGGTTCAGTTTTCTTCCTCTCTTGTGTCTGTTCAATAGGGATTAAAACCTTTCTGGTGTTCTAGGACTGCTGCAAAGGCTGCTCACACAGCATTCAGAATATTTGAAGTACAAGGAGCATTCAACATCCATATCCCTTCTGCAGTTTCACACCACCTTCCAAAGCAGCAACTTAGTCAATTTAAAATATGAAAAGTTTACTGAAAATTCGAATGACTGATGTAGCTCTACAAGGTGCTTTCCTCCAATGTATTTGTCTCTCCTTCCTGAAATATAACACATGAATACTTTAGCTGACCAAATTTCTGTTTATGCTGAGTTTTATTATGCTCTGGATAAAAATCTCACTCTATTTTTCAAATACAGAAACTTTCAAACAGTAGTATTTTAAGCAAGCTGTCTGTTTAGAAGCTAACTTGTCTGCAGGTAACAAAATAACTTCTTTTCAAAGTCTTCTGGCTATTTATTCACATCAGTTGAAATCTGGTGCAATTGTACAAATTATGTCTTCCAAGAGCACCTGTGAACTGGCCTTGTGCTGTACCAGTTTTATGATTTGACACCCAAGACTGAAGCTTACATTATCCTTAAGCAGTGTGATTAAGTGGGAGGAAGGACTGTGGGCCAAGGTTTTCAAAGCTGTTTCATGCAGTTGCACTGCACTCAGGCTAGCTAAGAATAGTGGAACTGTTGTGTGCCCAGCACACATAATACAACTCTGGGAGTTTTTCTAATTGATGCTGAATTCTAGTTAGTCACAAGGGTCTGTCCTGGCAGCTGCAAAAAGCTGAAGTATAAAAGATATTCTGAGCATTGACTTCTTTCCAGAATTACCTATTTCCATATAAGAGTTTGTGAAGAACAGGTGAAGCAGAGTCATTAATCCACCCCTGTACCACCGTGACCTATGGATTTTTGTTCCATTAAGAAATTTTTCCAGTGCCAAAAACTCCCTTGATGTCCTTTGAGTTGTCAGAATAACACGAAAAGACGAGAATAAGACTTTGCCCTTCCTCTTCAACAGCTCTAAATACTCCTCCTATATAAATTTTTACAAAGACTGCAAAGTAAGTAGAAATAGTGTCATTAATGCATCCAATTGATTTGAAAATATTGTCTAACTAATTCAGCCCCTGTTATCACTGACAATTTATGTCATATGAAGTCACTTGACCCAAGAAAATAACTGACCTCTGCTGCAAAGATAATTAAGGCTTTTCACCTCCACAGCACCTACAAGAAGGGTAATCCACAATCTTGTTGAGATACCTGAAATCCAATTCCTGGTCTTAAATGTATTCAGAAGAATTTAGACTCAGTTATTTTTGTCCTAATATTATGTATACAAAGACAAAAGATCAGAAGGCCATCCAAGTTAATATCTAGTCTGGTCAACAGAAGATCATTAGGTGAGTGTATGGTATGACAAGTATACATTGTCTGTATTTCCATGTTCCACAATTCTTAAGCTCAAGCTTCTTGTTAAGTATGGCCTTGCTCTCTCCTATGTGAGAGCATCTAACTGTAGGAAGAAGTATTATATACGCCCCTATACTTACTTGTATAACCAGATTTGCTCTTTTTAGTAGCCATGAATTAGTATATCTGCTGAAGATTTAATTCAAAATTTCAACCCTACTTACATGTTTCATGGAAAAGTCAACAGCTTTTTGTCATGTGCAAAAATTTGTCACAGTAATAACAGCAAGGAACTTTTGCAATATTGTGCAATTTTATTAACAGGCCACTTCAGGAATCCTTTATTCATTCAAATTTGGCAACTTATTCACATGCATGAATTAAGTATTGCAGAGCTAATAAACGAGTACTGTGAAGAACAGGAATTTTCACATAATTTAAATGGTTTGATGTCTCTGACTGAAGCTGTTCCACAATCAGTTGAACTGATGTAAGAATTCACCTGAAGTGAAACAAGGAGGTTTCACCCTCAATTTCTTCTCCCCTATTCCCACTTCTTTTTCAGTGTGGTCCTGCTTCTTTCTCTGTCATAGTTTTGATGCTCATGGAACGCTTCAAATAAGATGTGTATACACTAGAATACATTAGAATTTGTACCAATTAGTCCTCTCCTAGGTTAGTATATTGTGTAGGCTCATGGGAAACTACAGCAAAATCTACAGCTTGTGTAAGAAGTGACCTACAAAACTGGAATTTGCTGTCTTATGAAATTGAAATCTAAATTTCAGTATATTCCTGAATTTCCTGAGACGTATGTCATATAGTGTTACAATGCATTATCTGTATAACAATGGAATTCCAAGATATTTAGATTCTTAAGTATGTCAAATTGTTCAGATAATAAATCAATTTGGAAATTAAAAAAAAAGAAGAAATATGAAAAGGAAAAAGGAAAGCTGCTATTCATTTAAAAATTCACCTTTCAATGGCAAATTAGGAAAGTCTTTCACTTGGCTAACATTCTTGCATTATTTTTATCCCCCCTGTTGTGGAATTCAATTAATGCTGTCAGAGGAACATTTTTGTCCTTGATAAGTGGAATTCTGATTCAAAGAGAAGGTGTAAGTATGTTCTCTCAGATGAGATATTAAAAATGGCAACCATACAAATAAAAGTCTATATTTAACTTAGAGACATAGTAAATAAATATGTACACATATTTGAATAGGATGCAGTTTTGAATTACAACTGATCTGATCTAACAGTGTGCAGCCACTAGAAAACAAAGTATTTTTAATAGATTCATTTTCTCATATATCATCAAGCTGATAAATCAATTTTCCCTGCAGATTTGCAATTGCTAGATCTGACATAAAGGAAATGGTGGGACCATACTGCATACACCAGAGGAGGGAGTTGGGTGGCAAGGAACCAGGAGCAGGACTAACGTTTTTAGTGTTAGACCACGCTTTTAGCAGATTAAATGTGACATCATACTCTAATGACAGTGTATACACACAAGCCTTTCATGCATACCTTTAGCACAGAGTTTGGTGGTTGCCACTAATCGCCTGCCTGGGTTGTCCCCTTTTTGTCCTGGTACTGCCTGTTACACAATTGTGTGAGGAACCAATTCAGGAAATCAAGCTGGTCAAAAAAGAAATCTAACCAGAAAATTGATCAGTTTTGCACTGTGTCAGCTCCCTGAACTGCCAATGTATGGCAGTGTGTCAAGGGAACAAATGCAATTTCAAAAGAGTTCAATTTAAAATGTTGTGGAACGACACTTTCAAATGAAATTTGCCTTCATTCACTTCTTTCTAAGATAAAAAAAAAAAGTCAAAAAAATTTCTTCCTTTTCCTTTCCTAATTTGTATTCCAGATTAGCAATCTCAGAACTATTTAATTTGATCCTTCCAGTTTGTAGCTGACGCACTCAGGGAAAAGTATAATGAGACAGCAGAATAATCTGAAGACCAGCTGCTGTCTACAGGCACTTTTCCTAACTCAATTCCCATTTGTCTTGTCCTCTTTCCTCCCTTGTACTCTCTCTGACACTTGCCTGATTCTTGCATTGAGTTGATTCTACTCAGTAACGTCCTAAAGAAAGAAGTATCCAATATACATCCTTGGAGAAACCACCTTGATGTAAGTTGCCTCATCTGGGAAGATGCTAGATGGGTAGTATCACATGTAGCACTCAAAGTGTATCTCCCTTCTCTCTCTTACAGACCTGAACTAACTACATTGTGTCAATATAGGCGCCCTTTTAACCACTCCACTGCAGACGTATATAAGGCAGTCAGTACACACAGATACTCAGGTACTATTTTGCCCCTGCTCAAGATTTAGGGAAATGATTAAAAAGGTATAAAGAATGTCGATATTTTTGTAGTTATGAGAAATTAGTACTGCTATGGATCAATAACGCACTACGGGGATAAGGCAAACCAGTAAGGTCACCGCACCTCTGAGGCACACTCTCTTCTGTGTGCTGCTCTTCAGATGGTGTTTCTGGGATGTGCCCCTGGCTCAACTCAGGCTGTAAAAGCACAATCTAACCCGCTGCCTTCCCACCAGGGAGTCATCAGCTTACTAAAACACTGCAGCAGCTAAAAACTTGCAAATATTTCCTTGGCTTTTTTTTTTCTTCTTCTTTTTTTAAACTCTCTGGAGAAATAAATTCAAAAGACAGCTTATTTTGCCAAGATTATTTTGTAGATGGTATTTTACTTGCATCCTACTCAACATGAAGACTCTTTTTTCTAAAAACCCCCTCTAGACCCAGAATACACAGTGATGCATCTGCTCATAAAACCATAGAGAAAGCATAGTTCATAAAGATATTATTTTTTTATTTATTTATGGATTTACTTGGCACTTACTGGCCTAATGCAGTTATTTTAGGAACATACTTAAATACAGTATTAATGGCCAGAGAATTATTGGCATTGCTACAGTTACATTGTGCTTCCAACATATACAGCCTTATTCTCTTGTAGCAATAACTTCTAAAAGTTAGCTCAAATACAACTAAGAAAAAAAATATAAAGAGTTAGAAAATTTATTTTCTGTTTATTTTAAGTGAGGATGTCAAATAGTGATTTTTCCATACTTAAACTATCTTACACTCATTTTACTATATGGCCAAATACTAGGGAAAGAAAACAGCTACATTTTTAAAAAATTTTAATTTTTTTTAAACAGAGTAGTTCCTTGCTTGTTTTATTCTAGGTAAGTTCCATCCATGGTTAAAAATCAGTCATGACAGTGATCTAATGCAAAATTTTTGTCCATGGAGAAATCAGGCATGACCATGGTGTACCCCTGAATGTGACCTAAATGTTTTATACCACTGACAAATCATTAACATCTGTTAATAGCTCACCCAGCTGCTTTCTTAGATTGTTTTTAAGAAATCTTATGTACACTATAGATGTCTCCAACTCATAGCCTATGTAGCCTTTCCCATCTGCTTAATGCTTATTTAAAATACTACTTTAAAATGCATACATTTTTAAAACTATCCCATTTCTTTGTCTCCAGACTACTTTTGTAACTGTGCTAACATCTGTTCATTTCCACTCCCCAATTCCCATCTTAAATACTTATTTTCAGCACATATTTTTCTTGTAAATAGAATCCCATGTACTTTCTCACCTTCTAGCCCTCCACTTTCTGCTTTCTGCTCTTGCTCTCATTCCACTCTATCCCTCATGGTTTCACTTGACTCATTATATTTTAAAATATGGGATTGATACAGAGAAAAGGTTATTTAAAGAGCTTCTTTCATTATCTCACACTAATTTAAGCTTGGAAAAAAGAAAATGGGGCCATGCCATGGATCTACCGTATCTAAAGGGAATAAACAAAGTGAAAGGGGAACAATGTATAGTAAAACGGGTGGGGGGTGGGGTGTAGGTAGTTAGGGATGAATCTACATAATGGAAATATTGGAACATTAGAAAATACTTCCTGGATGTGAGAAGCAGTAGGCTCTGCAGGAGTCTCCCAAGGGAATTAGAGGGAGCTTGTCACCTAGCACACTTTAAAACAGGCTGGATAAAAGCTGTGGTTAGGGTCAAGTGGCAGGGAGAGGACAGAGGAGGAAAGGGGTGATGTGAGGCTGCTGTACTCGGCACTAGGATGGGGATTTCTGAGTGCTGATACAGCAGCGGCAGGAGGCAGGACATGATGGGTGCAGGCTGTAACACCTCATTTGGGAACTGGCTGCAATTTTTAAGTGCTGGTTCTACCAAAGTGGTCTGAGCTGCCTCCAGTACAGCCCTGGATAAAATGCTAGCAGTTCTGGTCCCATTCCTCATTACCATGAACTAGCAGATGAATAGGTGAATAGATGTCCCACGTCCAAAATAAATAAAACAGATTCATAAAGGATGTACAGGATAGTTCACATTACATCGAGTTCTAAGACTCTTAACATTATTTCTTTCTATTAGAATATAGGGTACTGAGGGAATTTACAATTCAAAAAAGGTACATTAGCATAATATACAGTAATTACTTTTTTTTTTTTGACAGCAATATAATGGCATATCCTGAGACTGTGGGAATCTAAACAAATAAATTAATTAAACACATCTATTGTGTTTAATATAAACCATAACACACACTATAATACCACAGGGTATTTTCTATACAAATATGGCTATATTTTTCGAAATCTGTCAGCTGACCCACACATCCAAAATGTTTCAAACAATTTCATTTCTGTCATGAAGATTTGGTCATGGTTTCTAACTCATATAAATGTCCTGATTACCTGTAGAAATCCTGACATACCACAAATAAAATCCAAGTGTTTCTACACTGTCTCTTATTTCTTTGGTAGGTTGTAACTAGAGAAGCAGTCAACAGTATAATAAGCATATTTTAGAGGGCATATAGTCCTAAATTATCTCCATTTTCTACCTTTCCCTATCAGACACTGTAATGAAAAAAGAATTATTCTGTCATATCTGTAATCCCTGTCATGGTTCATCCCCATAATTACATTTTTGAAGCTCTTTTGTCACATTTGCTTATTCAGTCTAGAAGAGGGTTATGTAGCCTCATATGATGATGAGAAGTATTTTCATAAAATTAAGACACAAACAAAAGGAAGGGAAAAAAATCAGAGCTTTTTTGGATTGAAACTGTAAGTGCACAACGTGCAGCCCATGAAATCACAAAATGCAGTCTACACCACCCTCTTTGCAACTGCATCATGAGGACACAGCTAATCAACTGCAGGTTTTTCAAGTGCTAAAGAATTTAAACATGAAGAAACTTCACTTTATCAAGGAAGATGCTGTACCAGTACAACCAAATATGTCTCCATACATTTATGTTTGAAACATGTAAATACATAGATGCATATTATATAAGGGAAACCCTCAGGCTCTTCTCATATGACAAGTTCTCCCTATGTAAGCTGCCAGGAAATGTTTACATGAACTTTGTAAGTACTGGAAATAAAAAACAGAAAGAATATTGTGCTATGGCATTAGAATGAAAGCAAAAAGTAAATTATCAGGAACTGAAATGAACTATTTTAGCTCATTGTCCAAAATGGAGTAAAAGCAAAATAACAAACATAAAACAACAAACATAAAATCATTAAGAGAAAAAAAAATGCATGTTTACATTTTACAAATGCCCATAGTCAAAAGGACTGTCACTAGTAGGACTGTTAATATACAATGTCTTTTAGCATGATTTCCATTTACTCCTCAGATCAACTGCACAAGGAATCATCTGTAAGGATTCTACTGTACAGACTTGTGCTCTGTGTGTATGTAAAAGGACATATGGAAAGACACACCCCCAAAAAAATCTCAAACAAAGTTATATACTGCATTTTGAAGATGACTAAGGCCACTCTAAGTCAGTTTTGATCCAGCTTCCCTCCGGAAAGCCAACACACACCTTCTGCATCTGCTGGACCAAGAAGAAAATATGCAAGAAAAACATCACACATTCCCTCTCATCAGTCCTGGCTCTTGCTCAGGCATGCTTTCTTTCTTGCTCTCTGTGGGAGACTGTCTACTTGCTTTCCCTCCTGAAAACCTCATCCCTTCATCTACTACTGCCTCTCCCCTCAATTCTCCTATGATGGCCTCAACGCTTGCTTCCTGAACACAGAGCCATTTCTCTTCCTTCTGCTGTAAAGTCCTGGACAGCTGCATCCCTGTAGTTTGCAGATAGCTAATTGGGCATCAGTAGTTTTTAATTTCTTTCATTTTTTTCACCTAACCCCTGCTGAACCAAGAAAAGAATTATTTAAAAGAGAGATATAAATTATAAATATATAAGGATTGTTCTATCTTGAGCATGCTGAAGGTGGACATGTCTTATTTGATGGGTGTTAGAAATTCCAGGTTGTTACAGCTCATGAGTGACTCAAGAAACTGAGCATAGTTTTGGTATGGCCAGTGAAACAGCACAGATAACATGTAACACAAAGCTTGGTAAATCATGCCATGATGGTAAATAGAAATTACTATTTTATGGTGTTTCAGTTGTTTAAACAAGCACCTACTATTCATAAAAACAAACAAACAAACAAAACAAAACAACAAAAAATACAAACAAAAAAACCCAAACAAAAAACAGAGTAAATTGAGGAATGCTTATCCAAAATTAAGGAAAAGTTTGTTAAAAGAGATCTCTGTCAGTCTGATCTAACGATGCACAAATTCAGTTTCCATCAAAGAAGGGAGAGCATTATTTTAAAATCAAGAAGCAATATAGGTTATAACTTTTACTAAATTCTATGATGATTTGGAAGAGATATCATTAAGCAGTTCTGCCATTTGATTGCAAATAACACAGTATCACATGAGGAGATGATGAAGCTGCATTTAAACATTTCTTTTTATCCCAAAGGATATTGACACTCTTTATAAAATACTCATATGGTATGCCTATGTACACAAAAAAAAAGCACATAGGAACAAAAATCACTTTGACCAGCACTGCATCTGTGTAACAGTGCACATCAATACTGTTCTTTAATTGAGGGAAGGATTTAAACTGGAGTATATATCTAGCAGGAATTATTAGCCCATGTGCCCTTTATTAATTCCTAACAGATTGTACATAGAAGGAAAACAAAAGGCAAATTACAGAGCCCTGGATCATATCCACATCCAAATTATTGTAAACTTGAGATAAGTTCTTATTATACAAAACTTGTATCTGTCAGGAAATATTCAAAGTATTCCAATGCTAAAGTTCAGATGCCAAAACCAGAGTATAAGCTTCAATATGCACACAAACCCTATGAACAATTGTGCCAAAGGTCACTGATAAATCAAATAAAATGAATCCCAGAGAAAGCCTTGACATTTGGTTGAAATAAGGACATTAAGTTGAGTTGGTCAGGGATTATTTTTACTAGCGGGTTTTTTTTCCTCTCAAAATGAAAAAAAAAACATTTCTCAGGAAACAATCACTCTCAATACATTTTTATACACTTCTTTTAGATGACAATGGTTGTTGTTCTCTGTATTTTCAAATCAAAACTTATGTTTTCCTAGTTCAAAATTATTAAAAAGTAGTTGACAAGAAAAAAAGAAAAGGAAGTGAAAACTTCCAACATTAAAATTTAAGTAAATGAAGAGTTGCATTGGGCAAAACTCATTGTTTTTCTATCAGTCTTCTGAGAGTTCAACTGTTAATTCCAATACAGAATTGTTCAGTATCCTGATAATTTTGCCAGGACAGAAAGACTATTTTCTGTTTAAAATTGTTATGAATCTAACTAGAGCAGTTTGCATCAAGTAACTTGAACTTAACATGGTCTGATGCAAACCAAGTGAGCTATGGTCATTTGGAAATGGTAACATTGTATAAGGACAATGAACTCTTCCTTAAACCAATGTTTTTCAGAAACTGGCTCCACTACTGCTCACTCAAACAAAAAAGACCAGAAATCAAAGACGAATTAATGATATAAAGGAAGTAGCTCTTGCAAAACAACAGATGGAATGAGATCGGAAACACATGTAGCAAGCTGAACTTTTTTAATAAGACCAAAATGACAGAATTGGAACAAAGGAACAAAATGGATAAACACGCACACAAATCAGCAGAACAGTTGCTAACTAGAAGTAGGTCTGTAATGGATAGTCCAAATCTGGACTTAGATCCCAAATTATTTTTTAAATCTGGGGCTTTAGATCCATGATGTTGGTCTAGATTTTTGCAGAAAGAGTGGCAAACCATAAAATCACCATTATGACTAGATGAAAACTCCCCAGTGTTCCCAATTATTTGTCCTTGCTTTCTTTTAATCCTGATATTCTAGATCTCGCATAAAATGGAAACTCAGCTCACATGAAGATTCTGATCTAACAGTAAACGGTGTAAAAAGATGTCAAAGTAGAAGCAACATGGACTGCACCTTCCCCAGATTCTGCAAAAGTTGAGAAATATCTTTAAGAAAAAAACCTGGGAGGTCAAATATGTTGATCAGGAAAACAAGATATACTTACTAAATGAGTCTCCTGATAAAATGAAGTAAATGCTTTGAAAGAATGCCTCCTGGGTCTCTCTTAGGCACTGCTTTCCAAATTGCACACCCACCCCTGATCAATGTGATCTAGTGGAAGGTGCTCCTGCCCAAGGCAGGGGGTGTGGCACTAGATGGTCTTTAAGGTCCCTTCCAACCCAAACCATTCTATGATTTTATGGTCCCAATGTGAGGCTGTGTTATGAAGATGCAATTATGTTTGAAAATAGAAATCACCCTCATGATTCTCCAGATAAAATAATAAAATAGACTTTCTCCAAGTCCTTTAGATGGTAGTTAGATTATGATAATATTTACTGCTTTTTGAATACAATGCTTGGAAGTAAAAAAACCTCCTTCATCTTCAAGTGGTATGAACTAATCTATCTCTGCTGAAGTCAACACAGATCTGGAGCGCAATTCTGAATTGGTCTGACATGAGAGAAACCATCTTTCTTTCAAATACTTGTCTCAAACCATATAGTGATGTCAAATTACTGCCAAAATAAAAGAGCTAAGTAAAAGATTCATCTAATCCACATAATATTTTTCACGTTCACAGGACTTTCAGACACAAATCTTTTCAGATGTGTTATATATTTGAAAGTTTTTGGTGATGTCTTGTTATTTTTTCTCCATTATTTGAAAGCACTTAGTCATATGTTTCTTCATACGTGTTTTCTATTAAATTCTGTCATGTAGATTCCCATTAAAAATGTGACCAAATATGGTTTCTATTTCCTAACTACACAATACCAAATAACATCCAAAATTACTATTTCTACTTCAATATATGTTTCACAGTTTTTTTGATTACTTGTACAGGCAACTTTGAAATTTTAAGAACATTAGAGTCACTAAAATTCAATTGTTTGAATATTGGTGATAATGAAAAGAGAAAGCACATGGAAATGTAATAAACTTGTAAATCTCAAGAAATATTAGCCAAAATTTTATTCTTACTCATAGTTCCAATTTCTCTTGGTTGCATGCATTTTTTGAGATGTTAAAAACTAATAGCAAGGAAAATTATATGCTAGCAAATGTATTTCAGAAGTTATCAAGCTCCTGAAAATGTCAGTTTTATGTAAGCAAACCAATAGTAGGGAAATTTAAAAAAAAAAAAAAAAAGGAACATCCTTTTTTTTTCCAGAAAATTCAAGCTGTTCAAGGCTATAGGACTACATCAGAACATAACCTGGAGCCATTAGACAGACTACAGTAGCATCTTCCAGTTATCAGTCAGTCTTGCTTAACTGATCCCTCAAACAACATTAGCTTTCCATTGATTTCAGATAACTCCCTGTAATTCCTTTACTCAACAACTGCACCTGTAAGCTGTTGCACTAGTATTAATTTTGCAAAAATAAAATGTTATTAAGTTCTGAGTTTTGTACATTTGCTTAATTCAAAACATATGCTACTAGGACACAAAGGATAAACTCTATCTGGAAAAGCACTTGACTATTTTTAATTTTAAAGTAATATATATGACAATGCCTTGTCCTGTGTATCATGATCTAGGAAACTCTTTTGTCATCCTTTGGTAAGTCTGATGGATGAAGACATTACAGCCTGCATTACACTTAAGACCCATAAAGAGTCCAAAATAAGCAAACCCACTTTTTTTTATCCAGACTAAAACACCTTCCTCCTCACTTTCCAGTTAAGAAAGATCATCTAGGTTTCTTAAAAAATTAAAAAATACAGCATCTATGTCTTGACTGTATCTGTAGTAGAAAATTCTTACTTGCTACTGCTCTCCCTTCTCATACACAGGCACAGACAATAAACCCTTACAAAATTCTGTAAAACTTCTATTTAGGAGGGCAAGAACAGAGACTCAGCACTTCAGTTAATCTACAGATTGCTAAATTAAACAAAAGGGTAACTAATAAATAAAACAGTTAACAGAGTCTTGGTTATACTGAGATATTAGAAGTTTAGCACAATTTTTTTAATAGTCTCTCATCAGAAATTATACCAATGCATCTTGTAATTAAGAAAAGAGCTTTATTTCAAAGAATAAGTGGTATGCCTAGAGGTAAAACAATGAATCCTAATTATGTCCATCTAGCTAGCTCACTTACATGAATTTCTTAAAGTAATGATCTCTGGTGTTCTAATAGATAACAAAGTTGTATTATTTTCAAAAGCACATATAGCAAAAAACACTCCATCAAGCATTTGGCTTGTCTCTAGTTTATAAATGTATTTTTATATATATATATAATGTTCCTCCCTTGATGCAAGGAGATAAGTAAATCTAGAATTGTTAATGTAGAATAATAGAAAACTACTAAACACAGAAAAGATATTGCAAAATGTTGTCACTGAAGAGCCAAACCATTTTCCAGGGTTTCAAAAAAATCTCTGAAGGGAACTTTCTTTTTTTCCAATTTTTTATTAAAAACATACAAACACAAAAAATTCAGTGAAGTGAAGATGCTAAGCCACAAGTCCACTAGAAGTGAGCCTCCGGCATCTCCCTTAAAATCCTTCAGAATGTTAACTTAAATCAATAGATTCCACTAATTAAAAAAGGCCACGTGACTCTTTCCACCAAACAAACATTTTATAGAAAAAAGGCAAAAAATTCAAAACACCATAAAAATTAAGCAACAAATAGTGGGTTTAGACATCCTTTCACCTAACCATAAGGAAAAATAACCCCAAACAAACCACTAAAACTGTAGTAGTTGGAAGTGATTAGGAAATGACAATACCATGTTGGAAAAGAGTAAGTGCACTGTAGTATTTAGAGGGACTGCAACAAAGGAATACAGTAAATGAAAACGTATTAGAAAATATTCTAAATCCAAACTTCACAATTAAAAAGAATATTTCATTTGAACTTCTCCAAGGCCAAAGAATTAATCTGCTATAGTAAATTTGGAACATTTCAAAATGAAAGGAAGCAGCATGATGTTAGGAACATAGAATGGAATGATGGAAGAAATAAAAGGATATTCCATTCTTGGTTTTGTCATTGGCTTTCGAAATGTAAGTATTTTAAAGTACTAACATCTGCTAAGATCAGCAGAAAAGTTACTGCAAAATCCGTGTAATATCTCTGAATGCATCTGAATCGACAAAACACAGAAAAACTGTCACTTGGGTGCTGCCAACTTCTGCAAGGAGTTGCAACTAACTCAATGGCAGAGTTGAGTTAATTCAACTCCACTTAAGTTTCTTCAAATGAAGAAATTTGCTTAATGGCTCTTTTATTTGATTCAGTCCCTTAGTTTCATCATGATTTATAATCTGATTTCTCCTGCACACCTACTGTTATTTTTTTCCTGCTTTCTTCTTTAATCCTACCATTTATGGACTCAGATTTCACATTCAAAGGATTGCTGAAGTTTTTGGGTTTGGTTGGGTTTTTTGGTGTGGGTTTTTTTTTTTTTTTTTTAATATTGATACAGCTTCACAAACATCCTCATACACTCTCTAATGCTTTCCATTTCTGGTTCTCAGATCTGATTTCACTACTAACAGTAAAATCCAGTAAAATCTGGACTAGAAATGGGGAAATCTGTCCTTGTGTTCTAAGAGTCCACTGTAGGTGTGGTTTCTATCAGAAAGCCGAAAGTACATCTGCTGATTGCCTGTTTATCAGAACAGATGTGCAATTAATGCTTTTTATGATATATGATATGTAGCATGTCCTAAATCTTTAATAATTCTAGGGATATGTATTAAGTTCTTTCAACCAAGACTCAAAGCACGAGGACGTGTAGGATAACAACGTCAAAGGCACCAAAGACACGAGAAGTAAATCATTGGTGCTGCATTTATACTACAGAAGAACATGATTCCTGGTTCAGTACAAAGAGGAAAACAGGAAGTGGTAAAACCAAAAGCTTGAGAGCACAAATCTGTCAAAATGAAGTCACTAAAGCACATCCCATGTGGACCATGTGGCAGCAAAGCAATGTGATATTTTTTGTCTTTTAAATTTGGTCTTGTATTTGTTTTGCTTGTACTCTGTTATTTCTGAGTATTTAATGTCAATCTTTTTATGTAAATCTTGTTTTAATAGTAAGGTCTTAGGGGTAATTGGAGGGGTAGATAAGACCCTCGAAACTACCAGGTGTATCATCTCTATATGAGTCAACACATTCCTTATTATGAAGGCATACAGAAGAATTGCCTGAGCAAACTCCAATCCCTGATGAGTACCTACAGCACCTCAACAACAGTTAATGCAGATGGAGCCTGCATTACCATCATCTGGTAATGAGCAATGACCACAGAAACATGGCTTCCTTCTGCAAAATACAAGCTGCAGTAAAGTATATCTGAAGGTCTTCGGCAAATACCAGAATGCGATTTGAAAAGAAGATGAAAATATATCTGTAATGAGCTCACATACTGGCTTACTGGAACTAGAATCTCAAGTCATAATTGACTACTTCAGACATATTCCAGAGACCACAGCTCTCCTCATCATTTGCTTGTGGCTGTTTCATCTCCTAATGAAGCTATTCTGCCTACATGACTGAGATCTAGATAGAGCTCCAGGAACAGTACATGGTAACACAAATGGTAGGAAAAATTATCTCCTCTGTTATGTTTCTGAATTCTGATTTGCTTTTCACCTATGGTAACACTCACTTAAGAATTAATAGGAAAACTAAAAGCCATTGAAAAGCAAAAAGATATTCAAGAAACTAGAAACACAACCATTCTTGTCCCATCTCAGGAATCAGCATTAAAAAATCGCCATTTGACCAAATTTTCCAGGTCACTTAATCATTTATATTTACATAAGCACATACATTCAGAAAATAAAATAGGGACAGACAAAAAGATAAAAGCATGAAGTTACTCAGTGTAGAGAGAGAAAATGGATAACCTTGTTTTATTACTTTTATCAGGTCTCAAAATTCTGTGAAAATTACTTTGGAGGCAATTAGTTATTTCCTAATTACATATAAAAGCATTACTGCAGATGATACATATAGTACATGAATTTAACTATAGACCTCTTCACACTATAGGATTTTTACAACATTAAAAATATGAGTCATAAAACACATTTAACACCTTTAGATGACCTCTAATCAGAAATATGTCATGTTATTCAAACTCCATCTGTCAAATGCTGTACATACAGGTAAGTAAATATAAATGCCATTAAAAGCACAAGTTATCTTACTTGGAGAAGTTCTAGCATTTTATTTTTTTGACAGCTGCTAATTTGGATATCTTCCAGTGTTAACAAAACCTGTTCAAGCAGAATCTTACCTTGTTTTCACTACATCAAGGGGATGCATCAGGCAAATTTCTACAAGACCTATAAAATAATGATAAAGAAAGGTCTAATAAACATTTGTACAAATAGTAGTTTAATTTACATTGACTTAAAAAGTTTTTAAAGTTTGAAAAATAAAGCAATAAACTTAAACGTATCACTGATGATACCATACATATATACCTCATATATTAAACATATTCTTCCGTAGTATATCAGAACCATCAGGGATTTTAGACAGTAAATGGTGCTAGTTGTTCATTTTAGTGGGGAAATGAAGATTTAAGCTATGAGTTCAAGTCAATCAAAGTTTTTGCTCAGTTTCTGAATTAAGAACAACAGGAATATTTGACTGACATAATAAATAAATACATTAAGTCTTGTTGAAAGCAGTGAAGGAAGGGAGTTCAGGTTGGTACTGGCTTTTTCGTCATATAAGACTAATCCCTAAGGTCACTGCTATTATGCAAGACAGCGCTGGGGTCTCAGACAAACATTAAGATGACAAATATATTAAGATGACAACTGATTCCTGAGCTGGCTATCTGAGCTGCAGCCTCACTGGTTCCTTATCCTGTCTTTCTCTCTGCTGATGCATAATCCTGTCTTTTCCCCTTCTTGCTCCACTGCTCATCATAAGCACTTAAATTCATGTGGTGGGGACTTTCCATTTCCAAGAATGGAGGGTGTGAATAGCAAGAGGGGAATGCTGAGAAAGAAGGGATCTGAAAGATCCCAAATGCAACTGCCATCACCGACTTCAAAGTTGGTTCTGTTACTTTTTTCCACCTGCCTGATACCCCATGAAAAGTCCAGACGTTTACCACCCATGGTCCCTGGCATACCTTTCCTGGTGAGAACTTTCCCAGCTTCTCTCTATTTGGTTAAATTTTCTAGGCTTGCCTACTCCTCTGTCCATTTCATATATCACCCTCATTCCAAACAGTAAACATACAATAAAAAGATGTATTTACCAGGATCACAGTGGAAGTGTATTTTTGAGATCTGTCAATGTGCAGAGATAATAAATACACAAACCTTAAAGGATTTTGAAATGCTGAGAAAATACGTATCCATATGTCAAAAGAGACTAGATTATCATGTTTTTGAACTATCTCTGTCCTGGTCTGTCAAGACTATTAAGCATTCATGATCTGTTTTTATCCAGAGTAATAAATTTAATGTTACAGCATTTAAAAGCCCTCTGCAAAGACTATACTTATGTTTGAACACTCTATTTAATCTATTTATTACTATAGTAAAAATAATTACAAACCTTTTGTAAAACAGAATGTGTGTTTTGGTCTTTCACACTAAACTTCTAAAAGTCTTGATTCAGGAAAGCATTCTAATTCAAGTTAAAATATTTGCAAATTCCTTGCTTTACACATACCATACAGTCCCACTGAAATTAAGCACATGCTTATGTTCCACTAGAAGCGCTCTCCTCGTTCACCTATCAGTGCCTTATGGGCCAGATCTTGACCTGTTATTTTAATTGCACAGAATATGGCTGAAATTGGGTGTCACTAAAGCTAATAGTCTCTAATACCTAAGACAATTTATTACATGCCGGGCTACTCAAGTGCTTTCTCTTTCTAGGCCAGGCAAAGAAATTACTCTAACACAAAGTGAAAATTTAATATTATAATATGTTCCATACACAAACTATTGGACTAATGGAATTTTGGCCCCATTCTTTGGCAAACTTGATGGAGAGAGACTCTTGATGGGCTTCATGCAGGAACCGGGCTCTGCCTGGGTAGTGTACACTGCAACATCAAAATCTTGGGCTCTTTATTCATTACTGGATATAATTCTAAGGGAAGCTTAAAGTTTCAAATTTCAGTTATTTTAGAACTAATAAGTTTAGTGTTTCAAGTAGAACAGGAAAACTGTAGGGTTTTTTACGTTTACATAAGAAAGTTTTCTATCCTGATTCTGTCCCCAAACCTATAAACTACTCCAGCAGCTGCCAACAGGTGCTTTTCAAGGGGAGCTGCAGTTGAGTGTTTCGGGGCTGGCAGGAGGCGTAGCCTATGAGTTTTTTCCTTTCCAACCACCCCCTTTTTCCAAGTTCTCTCTTCCCCCCCACCCCAAACCGTTTTTGATGTCCTATTCCATCTCGTTTTGGCAGATAGAGACTACAGTAGGGGGCCATGCACAGGGCCAGGGGTTGTTCACCCCATTCTGTTTTTGCAGCATTAATGTCCATTTTGGGAGAAAACTATACTGTGCCAGATTTTTACTCTGTGTTCTTGGTCCTCATAGGATAATTTTTAATTCAGGCACGTTTCCAGCAACTGAATCAGATGAATTCCAAGGACCTTGGCAAGAGCTCTGTTTTGATAACTTCGGGATTCTATTGGTTATCTGCCTTTCTCAGTTTTTCCTTTGTCTCATCATTTAATTGCGCACTAGGCTTTAAATGGTGTATAGTTACTTGATTACAGCAGACAGAACTCTTCAAAAGATGCGGGGATTATGACACAGCTCTTTGAAGAGAACCAAAGGAGTGCACACTGTGCAAGACACTAATGGAACAGCTACAAAGACAAGCTACATTTTTCCATCTACTATAGTAGTCATGCAAATCATTACAACATCCCCTCTTGATAGGTTGCCCAGAAAATGTGGTGGCCCTGCTAAATTATAAGCACTCTGAGATGTGCTCAATAAAATAAAATAGATTGCGCTTTCTTTAGCTAATGTTCATCAGCTTCATGACAAATTCAATTAGCACTATGAAAATCTAATTTGCTGAACAGCCATATCAGGGTGCAATCTATTTTAAATTCTCACACTGTAAAGACTACTGTTTACAAACTATTTTTATGATAAAGTAGTTAAAATAGTTACAGATAGATTGTCCAAGCACATATCATAATCGTCCCACTGGGTCTTCTTGGTGATGTCATATGCAAATGAACCCAGAGTGATTTATGATGGCCTAATTATGTTTAACGCAACTGAGATTTAACTAGCTGAACAAAAGCCCAAAGGTAGTATAGGAAAGAACAATTACTAGGTCAGCTCAACATTTACTGTCTTCCGGGTGGGAAAACATTCCTTGTGAAAACTTGTTACTAAGCCTAAAACAAAGCAGAATCAAAATCTCAAAATCTGTGTTGAAGAAACAATCAGCTGTTGTCATTGACATCCTCTGAGCATACACAAGTGGAATATCAACAACTGAGAAGGGAGTCCAGAATCATATTATGTAAAACATTCTGCTCAGTAACTGAGGCCATGGAGGGAATAAAATGACAGAAAATACTGACCTCTGAACCAACCCTCCTCAGTAAAGCATCTTCCCTTTTCCAAGAAAAAAACCTGTCTTCTGTTTTAAAATTGTTTTCCATTATAGACTATATTACATTTCCCTCTAAAAGATTCACACTTACAATTCCAAACTTGCAATCTCCATATATATCTCTTCAATAGAAAGATTTTGGTGACTGGTGGGTATTTTGAGTTCATTTGGTCTTTTCTCCTCTATGTGATCACACAGACAAGTTTTGTATTGATAGCTATACAGCATGGTCTAAGAATGCTATGACTCTATTTAAAATGTTCTTTAATGAGCCACCTGACAAAAAGTGAAAGTTTGAGATTTCAGCAGCACAGGATTACAGCTCTCCCCAAGTGTTTCCATACTTATTATTCACTGAATAGGGAGAAAAAGAATGAAAGCTAGCTAACAATACTTGTCAAATAACACAGGTAAAAACAGAATCATGACGACTCTGGTTCTTCTTATGGGACAAATTCTTGTCTTAGATCTTCTTTGACCCTTAAAGCTATGAACTGGAGAGTGTGCAGTGCCAGAGACACACTGATTTGTCTTCCGAAGAAACCCAAGCAGCTCACCCTCTACATGTTTCTGAATAATATGCACTGAACACAGATTCCAACGCAGATTCAAAAGATGCAGAGCATGATCCATGTGTTAGTATAGACAACCTCCTACAGAGTAGAAGTCATTATGTACCCTCCTCCCCTTGTGTTACTCATTTCCCTGGAATAACACAGTCACTGAAGAAACACAACAGAACGGAGACTGGTCATAGAAAATGTGGCGATAAACACATCAGGCACTGTATATTGTATAGCTGGAACAGTTGGTATTTATTTTGGCTTTTACATAGATATAGTTACAATATAAGAAATGATCATAAATATTTTATGCATACTATGCATTTCCTTCTGAGAATTTATGTCTGACAGAAAGAGTCTTGTGTTGATCTTTGTATCCTAATAAAAACAATGACAAATTCCTCTTAAATCTGCTTGTCTTTTGGCTTTATGTAATGAGATGAAGCATGGAACCTCTTTGTGATCGTAGCAGCATTATTTGAAGAATAACCAATGCTGGGAAAAACTATCCTTGCAGTCAACTCTACACAGGCTAATTTCTATTAGCTTGTCTGTCCCACTCCATCTTCACAGACACATAAAGCTTTTGCCTGTTCTGTAAGGGTACACGTCCCTCTTTCTGTAAGAGTACACTGCTTTCCTAGGGAGACCATCATGTATTGTGCCCATCTGAATTGTAGTATGTGTCAAGTAGGCTCCAAGGAAAACTATACTGCAGTGTGCATGGACTACACTTGAAAAGATCTACATAACAGCCTTCACTTAAGAAAGTGGCATTTTTAACTCTTGCCCAGGATTCTATTTAGTGATGTGGTATGGGATTGACTAATGTTAGCCTGGAGCTCCTCACAAACATTAATTAGCCTTTTAGGTAATGGGCCAAATCCATGCTGTCCTTAGAAATGTGGAGAAATGGAAAGTTACTCCAAGAAGTACTCCATAATGGCAATGCTGCATTCATGAGTCATTCTTCCTTAGAGACCTTGACTACATGGAGAAAA
The DNA here is from genome assembly GCA_024605025.1 of Megaceryle maxima. Taxonomy (NCBI): domain Eukaryota; kingdom Metazoa; phylum Chordata; class Aves; order Coraciiformes; family Cerylidae; genus Megaceryle; species Megaceryle maxima. Next base: position 11,312 of record JANHGN010013708.1, on the reverse strand, counting down.
TGTACTAGAAAACATGCTAATTAAACAGGTTGTTGAACATGATTTTTCCCTTGGTATGGACAAGGATGTCTGTGTTTAAAAATGTGTTAGTTGATCACAATTAATCCCAGGAGAAGCTCTTGTTTTACCATCATTACCTAACACATTTTAGAAGAAGGATTTTGCCTGCCTACAGGAGAAGATGGGTCATGCTTGACATCTTGTTAGGTAACAGCATTCCTTAACAGATGCAACCTGCTAGTGTAGCATTGCTATCTGGAAACTGAGAAATAGCAAGGTTGGGAACTGGGATTATCTGGCTTTCAAAAAAACCCCAGGACTTCAGCAGCAGATGGAAATTTATGTTCAAAGTGGTGTTGGAGCTCTCTCTATGAAAGCAGTTCAGCCTGCGTTGAATTCATAACAGCTCCTTGATTGTAGACATAGCACTTCATGACATGGTTTAGCAGTCATGTTAATGTTGGGTAGATGATTGGACTTGATGATCTTTGGGGTCTTTTCCAACCTTAATGATCCTATGCAAACTACCATTTTAACCTTCACAGTTTCAAGTCAAGGTTACACAAGTGCTGGAGAATCACATCCCACAGATGTGGAAGACAGGAGTTGGAAAATAATGTTTTGGGCAGCATGTCATCTAGACTGGCTGTTGCTCAGCCATAAACCCACTTCTGCTTCCCAAGTCCCAATCCACAGACCTAGCTAGAAATGTGCTCATGTTCAGTACTCACAACAGACAGTTGAAACTGCTCATCTTTGGTGCTGCCAATGCTTTCCTAATATCTGCATGATTTGACTGCTCTCTGCCCAGCTAAGGAAAGCATTATTATTACCAGATAGTAAACTATTCAGTTCTATTACAATTGGGTTACAGCAGTTAAGTGACAGAAGATGGTTTGAATCTTAAATAGCCATGCCATGAATAAGAGATACTCAAACCTAAGTGCTGATTATATCTGGGCACACATGCATAAACCTTTATAGCCTTTGGAAGGGCAAATTACACCTTGTTATAATACATGCATATACATGTACTGAGAGGTTATTGTAGTAATAAACCAACATTTGCAATTCAGCATTTGTCAATAAGGAATGTATTGTGAAGTTCTTAATGTTTGTCTTGATGTCTCAGGTACTTTGTTAAAAAAATGGAAAAGGTTGTTAAAGAAACCCTAAGATTATTCTTACATTTTAGTTCCCTTTTTCACTTATTTTTATTGGATCTTTAAATTGAAGATAAAATAGTCCTATTAAGCTATTGTATTTCTCTTTCACAGTAGCTCTACCATAGTCTATATGGGCTTTTTTTTTTTTCAGTCTTACACACAGCCAAGCTCATACATGTAGATTCAATGTAAGTGGAACAGGTGTTAGGATGCCAGCCAAAAGCATGGGTCCTCAATCCACAATATTTAGCAGAATTCAGTAATAATTTACCTGCATATTTCTTGCCTTGGGTTAAAAAATGTCTAGCTTTAATGTTTAAAGTATGCATGCAAACTACTCTAAATTTAGCTCAAATATACCTATTGTTTGCTTTTCACAATGTTTTTTGGCATAATCAGCCAAATCAGAATATTATGCTCATGCTGCCAGCAATAATCACATCTTTATACGTATTGTTGCCAAAAATACAGATTTCTGAATCTTTTAATGTGCTTCTATTAAACTGCTCAATGCTCATTCACATTCTCTGAGTATTGTTCGCTGAGAAAAAAAACCAAACCTATCTTCCAGTTTTAGATGTATTTTTTATTTGCTGCTTATTTTAAAATAAAAAATTTATGTCCTTGGTTCACTCACAGACCTACCGACTTGATTAACATCATTCTATGACTTGACTGCAGAAATACTTATCTGCCATTAGACAAATGTATGACAGTTTCGAGGATCAAGTTAGTTTTAAATTATGTAGAGTTAAATACATCTATAGTAAGACTAGGAGGAAATGTCAGAGGATCTTCTACTACACCTACATCTCTTTGGAAGAGAGGTTCTTACAGACTCCAATAGCATACAGCACTTTCATAGGCAAGAAATTCCCACTGCGCTACTCATATAGAGCCTTTTTGAGGTAAAATGCCATGTAGATGTTCATTAGACAGTAAGATTTATAAAATTTGCATTTATAGCATAGTCAAAAAGACAGCCTACATAATCATTTTAAAATTCAAGACTTTTCACACCTGTACTTGATTGTAAAATACTAAAACTGCTCCAATGGTGCTGAATACCATGAGAGTTTGATTCTGCAGTCAAACAATGTAACATTAAGGTACTGACATAAAAGATAATGGAGCAAGACCCAGCACACAACATAAAAAAAAGGCCTAAGTTCTTAAATATTATTGAGGCAATATGGCATGTAACTCCAGAATTTACCATTTAGAACATTAAAGCAATTTGCTTCAATTTATTTTTCACTTCATTTCCTATTTACAAAATAATAATTAAAAAATCATATCATACAATTCTCAAAAAATATACTGAGTTGGACACACAAATATTTCTGGGAAAAGTCACTTCTTCCAAAATGACAAGCAGTAAAGAGCTGCTTATATAGCTTTTTTTTTTTTTTTATTTAGTCTCCTACATCCTTTAATGATGTTGTATTGAACTTAAATCTTTGACTTATAAAATAAACACTTGCAATTTACAAACTTAAGTACCTGAGTCTCTAACCACAAGTGAAAGGCTATATATTGTGTAAATTCTCCATAAATTTTTCAGCAAGTATTACGTGCTATTATGTCACCTACATATGACGTATTCTTTCCATCATGTGTGTCTGAAAAGGAAGTTTTTAAAAACATGATTGAAGGGACCACTGAGGTCAGCACTGGGTTACACGATGTTTGTGTCACTACAGCTTTAGATATTTTAATGCATATTGGATCAGTATTACTGCAATGAAAATGTGTAACCTATATTTTCTTTGCTGTTATAGTAAAATGCTTCTCAATAAACTTGTTTTCATAAGAAGTTTGCCCATTCATATGTCCCAGAGCTGTTGTAATCTTCATTGCTAATGCTGATCTAAGAGCATAGACATTATTCTATTTCTTGACACATTTAAAGTTCTCTAATGAATAAAGCAAACAGCTCATGGCTGCTTGGACTGTCACTCGATTGCCCCAGAGGGCTTTAATGTCTTTAAAATAGGCCTCCTAGTTTGTATTTAACTACCTTGTCCACAGAGGTCTGAGGGGTAGAGCAGATCAAAGATGTGCTGGAAACATAAAAAGCAGCTGTCCTTCATTTACCTTTAATTAGCTACATCTGACCAGATTCTTTATGGCCTCTTTGTCACACATTCAACAGTCTATAAGCCTTTTGACCTGTCCTTAAGGACTGTACTGCTACAAGAGTTTCAACAAAATGCAAATTTTAAATATTAAATACAGGACTTAAAAAAACCCCGTTTGGTCTCTATGAAAATACTACCCAAGGCAATATTATTTTGAATTTATCTGCAAAAGCTATAAATTGCTTAGTATTTTGAGAGTCAAAATGGAATGGTTCCTGAGCTTAGATTTCCTTATTTACAGTTCTTTGTGTACTACTCAACATTGTAGCGAATATCACACAATAAGAAATCCTAAAGAAAACTGAAAGGCAAGCAGGAGTCTCTTTGGCTAGCACAGCATGAGGCAATTCCAGGAGCTGTGACACTGCACAGAAAGTCACATACATGCCCCTCCCCAGTACCCTTTTTTACATAAATCCCTTGACTTAGAAACCTCTCTCTACTTAACACAGAATACACACCAATTTACAGTAGGATTTTGACTAAGGAGAAAGTTCTGTCCTTGCTGCAGGATCAAGAAAGCAGTTCTTGGATGTTACAGACCCTTAGTCAGAACTACACTAAATCCTTGCATAATCAGACTAAGGCCCTATGGAATAAAAAGGCTGTTTAATACAGCAGCTACAGTGTGTGCTAAATGACAAGTTCACAGAGAATCACTAGAAAGAAAAGGCCTTTAAGATCATCAAGTCCAACCATTAACCAAGTTACTGGTACTTGGTCACATAGGGTATGATATGAAGACACTGAGGTGGATGAAGGGCACCTTGGCACATTCTCTGGATTTTGGGTTAGCTTTCACAAAGGATTAGCTATCACAACCCTTTCACAAAGGATTATCTAACAACAGAAAAAAGTATATAAAAGATACATATACAAAGTAGAAGAGTTTTGAAAACTGATTCCGTAGTCTAAACTATCCCTTGGTCTGTTTCTGTGTATGTAATAGCATACACAATGTATGGAATTGTACCCTCCATATTCCTTTCAAAAATTTAAATCTTTTAGTCTTCTCTAAGGAAGTTTTACTTAATCACATCTCTAAACAATTTAGCATGACTTCAAAAGACAGTCATGGTGAGGCAAATAAAAAGTCAAGTCGCCTGCCTCAATATATGTAGAGTAGCTAGCAAGCAGGTGTAGCTAGAAGCCAACCTTTATTCTTCAAGAAAAGTCTCCACTATGATCAGTATGCAGAATTAACTTTCTCCCAAACTAGGAACCTTGAGGCATTATTGTTACACTTCAACTTTACTCTTCAAAAATTTATCTTCTCGTATCATACGGAGTATTTGACCCAAACTGTATACTTGAAAGTTAGACTTAATAATCAATTATTTCAAGAGGCATGCATCTTTCATCTTTCATTTAAGAGACTTGATTTAAACCAGGAGTTAAATCTACTTCTATATATAACTAAAGAAGAAACATGCATAAAGAAAATAAAATTAAGGGGAATTAAAAATCAATTCAACATGCTTCCTTTGTCATGTACTTCCTAAAGCATGAGATACAGAATTTTCCATCTTTTGTACCAACAGCATAAACACATATTGAAGTACCTAGATATATGAATAAAGAAATGACAGTACCAGTTCTAGTTCAGGTGAAGAAAGCAAAGAGAAATGGGCATAGTAATGCTGAATGTGTAATACAGATAATAATAATCATCATCTTCTATGCATTAACTCCATGTTACAATGAAGATGCCTTTCTTTGACTGGGACACTCCTAGGGCCCAAAAATTTCAAACTACAACCTTGTACAGAAAGTATGAAAAAGATCAACAAGCTTGGCCAAAGACAAACCAAACAGCAGGAGAGGAAATGTTCCTAAAAGATTACCATTACAAAGCATTTATATAATGTAGAGTAAACCCTTTATTTTCTTCTGAATCGGTGAACATAAATCATTCTTCTGGGTAAAAATATACTAAACAGTAAATAAAAACAATAAAAATTTTGTCAGAAATATACATACAAGACATGGAACAACTAGTATTTGAGACCCTTAGAGCAGCCTGCTTTGGAACTGCTGCTGAACTCAACAATCCTGTGATAAAACAGAAGTGCAAAAAAGTGTATTGTTAAGTCTCCTACACTGGGGTGAACCACCCAGTCACAGAGTGACCAGCTATCCTAGAGTGAGCTCATTTTCCTCCCTAAATTTCAATGGCTTAAATTTCATGCCTGTATGAGCAGAAATATATCAGAAATACCAAAGATGAATAAGTCCTGCTTGCATCTTTTATTCATGATCTAGAAGTAGTATTTTATACAAAGTATGCCCCAAAATAAAGTGGACCTGTTGTAAAACACTACTTATGACTATGAACTTATATTTCACATCAGTGATGTTACTCCACATGCAGTACATGGAAATACAGGAAATTTAGCAAAAGCAACTGTTTGCCATCAAAGGAAAGCTCAGTATTGGATGGCCATTGCCTGGAAAATGAGACAACTGACCACAACTAAAAGTAAAAAATTCAGAATTAGCTTATAATGAGACATAGGTCTGAACAATTGCGGTACCTCAGCAAATCAAATTGTGACCATTTTAGTTTTGCAAAGTGGCTTTCTAGCACTGTCTTTGCTAATCTGTATTTGAATGAGTATTCTGAAAAGGTTGTGGTTCCCATCAAGATAGGTGGAACAGGTTTTTTCCAACCTTTCAAGTAGTTGGTGCAGTGTAGACTGATGATCCCTGATTTTACCATTTTCTGTGAAACAAGTCCATGACTGATAATGCTTTATAAATTTTCATCGGAAACTTAAAGTATCTTTAGTTCCCTTCCTTGTGACAACTTATTAGTTTTATTTATCCAAAAGTATATGTAAACTACTACTGTACAAATGTTGTAAGTCCATTCCAGATGGCTATTGAGAAATTTTCTTAAAACAGGCTCTTTTTACTGGTCAACAATGGATACAACTTAAAAGCATATTAAAGACAATGGCTTTTCCTGTTTCCAGTTTCTACAATTTAGACTCAAATTACATTTTCTTAATTCCTTTTAATCTTTAATATGGAATACTAAATTTAATGGGATTTTTCCACCTGACTGGGAAAAAGTGACAAAAATATCAAGTACAAATTTACCAAAGCTAGTGTCACAACAAAACCCCTCAATTTTTCACAGTGCCAAAAGAAGCTATTTCACAATTAAGTGTGAAATACACCTTGTAGTAAGTATTTCATTTAACTAAAAAACCCCAAATGTTAAGGCTGTAGAAGCTTAGATTTGCATCCAGTTTTTGAATATTCTGTAGATTTTCAAATACATTGTTTGTTGTGGTTTTTTTTGCTTTTACCAGTTGCTATAACATTACATGATTACAAAATAATACATTACTATTAAAATTAGGTTGATGTAGTACCATTTTAAGATTTGGGTTTTCATTAGAAATTTTGTACTTACCATTTACAGGCAGTGTTCATCAATTTCATAGTACATTACATAGGTAACTAGAAATTGAGTAATTTTGCAGTACAAACCCCATTTTTTTTAAATCTCATCCTTGATTTGTTGCTGTCCAAAATTTCCTCTGAAGCTTGTATACATTTTTTTTTTTTTCCCTACAATGTAGACAGGACCAAATTCCAAATTATGTCACAAGAATATATACAACCTTTGTGTATTAAAACAAAGTAGCATTGCAGTAGGCATACTTCTGCAGAGAGATCTAAACTATATGCATCTTTCTGTTTCTTCTTCAATCTCTCAACAATATTAATGACACTTACTATGGGACTACAATACCAATATTAATCCCAATTATAAAATGAGGTCCAAAACAAGTGCTCTGTATAAAAAGATATGCAGGACCCAGTTCCCTGCTTCTTAAGATAGAAGCAGCTTCTCAGCATTTCAGATAAGTCTGCCTGCACTGTATACCAGTGAGGAACTACACTTGCTGCCAAGACTATTAAAACACAACTGATTATCAAGTATCTGTGGATACTAAAAAAAAAAAAAATAATTCTTGAATGTGACCTGTACACAGAATGCTATCAAATATTCCAGGGTCTTCTACTGCATGCATTTTTTGATGAATACTCTGTTGTGGCAACACAGGTGATGACAGCATCACTACTTTGTGTTATTTTAGCAGTCACTGGTCTTCCCAGCAATTTTCACCACTCCCATTTGCTGGCAGTACATCATGGCAAAGTTTCAAGAGAAATTTACTATGAAGCTGTGTGTTAACTGAGAAATGTCAACATGCAAAACCATGTCTAGAATTAACCTGTATTTAACATTTTCAGGCATCCACGCCCTCTTTTCTTTCCAAAACTTAATTACATCAGCAGTTTGCCAACATTAAACAAAAAAACCCAACAAAACACCAAAGAAGAAAAAGAAGGGGGAAAGGTGTAGTTGTATTTAACATAGAGGGATGGAGGCTGGTAACACTGAACTTGCCGAGAGACAAATCTCATAAAAACATAAATACCACCAGTTAAGAGGGAATCATTTTCCAGGGGAATTATGAGGACTTATCACCATAGATTGCATTGATAGATATATTTAACTACTTCCTTTGAGGAAATATATGAATTTTTTTTTGGTCAGGTAGCAAACACCCTTGTTCTGGTATGCTGAAAGTAATTGTAAATCCCTAAGGATCTTTTTTTTTTTTTTTTTTACAAACTACAATGAATCCACAAAACAAGTGAGGATTCTATAATCCCCTTGTTTATTTCTTTAATACGAGCTCTAATCAGTGACAGGTGGTCAGCTGAATGTCAAATAAAAAACTGTTGATGTTAATAGGGAAGCTCTATATCCCTTAGCCATGTCCATCCTTTCCCTAAAAAAAATAATAAATTTGTATCAGAGCCAGGTCATGGAATACACTCAACATCTGAACAGTATTCTACAGATCCATGGTTTTGGCATCTAAACAGTGGATATCCTGAAACCTACGCTGCAAAGTCAGTCCTTCATTGTCCAAATCTCTCTTCTCTCCACATCATCTTGAAGTAGACAGTACAATCCATTCTCCTCACATAACTGTTGAAAAGCCCCAGGGAAACTAGTGTTCCTGTATACTGGCAAGTTCAAGTATTGTCCTCACCTCAAATTGTGAAAGTTAGAAACAGGCAGACCTGTCAAATCCACCCTGTAAGGATCAGAATCAGCTTGATTATTTGTAGGAAGCAAATTATGACACACACTGCTTCTACCCTATGACATCAAAGACACAAAAAATTTCATGTGAAGTTCCTAAAGAGACAACATTTGCATTTTACACTATTATTAGAGGACTGTCACTAAAAGGCTCAACTAATCCATTTAATTCCTTTTTGCTACCTTGTTTTGTCTATACTTGCAATTATTTAAGCACAACAGAAATCAGTGACAAGATTAAGCAATTAGTGGGGAGGTCCAAAACACCCTATATTATGTACATTCCTACTTAAAACCAGATTTTGTCTTATCCTTTGATTTGGATGGGACCGCTTTTCCTTGTTTCTTTCTGAAACAAACAAACAAAAAATTATTTATTTTTCCAAACTGTCAGTGAACATACACTGCTTTGCCCTTGAGCTACATCTCTGATCAGTTTTTATGTGATATCAAAGAAAAAGAAGTGCCAATATGGCTTTTAAGCTACTATGCAGCTCATCTGCTGGTGTTACATCACACCACTTGCAGTAGGACATCACTGTGGAGTCAGGATGGGCTGCTAAGTGACACTAATCTCTGATCAGAGCCTAGTAGTTCCATAACATGGTGGAGTTTTGCTGTGTCAGGAAGCCAGTATTATCTTCTGTTTCTGAAATTTTCTCAGAGTTCCTCATTTTCACAGTTCTCTGCACCTTCTGGCACTCAACCATATAAGGCACTGGCAGTATGTAGATTTGGAAGTCCAAAGGCTGGCCACCTTTTACATGGAATGGGGGAAGGAAAAGCTAATTTATCTCAGTAGTGGCAGAAAGGAGGAAAACATGGGAAAACTCTGGGACTGGAAGAAAGAAAATAGGATGCACTAATATCGGGTAGTGTTTGTATATCAAATTACACAGAAGATCCTATGTAGAAACCAATGCTGCAGATTTGGTCAAAAGCCACATATAAAGCTGAATGTCATAAACTGGGGCAAACATCAACACTTAGGCTGAAGAGACTCCCAGTGTCCGCATTTGGCTATATGGAAACTGGGAGCTTTCTACTGATGAAGACAATTTCAGGGTAGCAGCCTTATAAATCATTTTAACTCAAACCAACATTTGTTCATTGCCTGTCCTTCAGCACAGATGTGAACCTGCAACACTGAAAATTCAGTCTTTAACACAGAGCATTCTTACTGCAGCTACCGATGACAACTACTAACAATAAAAATTCCAAGTTGTTATGCTATTTTCTTGAATATGTGCTTTTTTTACACCACTACACCAATTTTTGTAGTGCATGAAATCAGCATAATTTAATTTGGAAGGGACCTCCAAAGGCCATTTAGTCTGACATTAGAAAACACTGGTTCACTCCACCCAGTTTGGCGCTATCCATAAACTTGCTGTGAATGGCCTCCATCCCATCACACAGTTTGAATGCTACTGCTCCCAGTATCTATCCCTGAGCAACACCACTAGTTACTGATCGACAGGTGGATTTTTGCATCACTGATCACAACTCCTTAAGCCCATGGCACAGTCGATTTTCTACCTATATTACTGACCATTTATGTGGTTCATATCTCACCAACATGGTGACAATGAGGCTATAGGAGACTATGCTTTACTAAAGTTGAGGTATACAACATCCACTGCCCTCCCTTTGTCTACAGAGCAAAGCATCTCATTATAGGATGATTAATTAATGTAAAAATTGTGAGACCAAAGACTTAGACAAGGTTTATGTAAATTACTTTGAGAACGGCCACAATCCTGTTATTAGTAGGAATAGTCCTAACTCTAACTGCTTAAATAAAATCAGGCCTTTAATATCTGCTTGCTACTATTTTTATTTTACATGTGACTTTGGTTCTAAAAGTTAGGTAATATTTAAAGTACTCTTCAAAATCAACTGAAGAGTCATTTAGTGAAATGTAATTAATTTAATTCTGGGATACACAGGCTCTTTTACCAACTTTAGTGTCGTAACTCACTTAAAAAAATTGCTTTTAACAGCCTCACTATAACAGAGCAAATCTTACATTTTAATGGGGGAAAACACATAATTTAAAGCTATGACACCCTTTTGGTATCAGTTCCCAAATTCCTCTTTTCAGTGTTTGCAACCTACGATCAGCATTCTTCAGCCTCCATTTTTCTCTGTATCTGGTGTAACAGGTCCAGGCAAAGAGAAACATCAAGTTACAAAACTCATGAAAATCTCTTAAGAATTGAAAAACCTGGAAATATTAGTTGGAAACCTTAGCTTTAACAGCAAAGAGAGAGCCTCAGTTTCTAATATCTATTTGTTTTGATATTCCTTGTATTCCACACTTGGAACTTAATGCTACAGACTCTGTAAACAACAAATTAATTTTTAGCTTACACCTTACCATCTTAGACAGCTTATCATTATAAAATTAGTGTGTTTAGTCAGAGTTAATTCTGAGAATTCATTCCTATAGAAAACATAAATGTCCTTTAGAAGAAGACCACCTCCATCCAGCAGCCCTGCACTCTGGAACCATTCCAATAGGAAAGTCTGTGAGAAAGCAGTCCTGCACTACTGAGTTGCAGAAGAGCACTGAAACTTGATACTTGGACTGGAGAGGATATCATCTGTGTAGCTAATTACCACCATTTTTATGGTAGATGTATAGGTACGTGAATAAACACTGTATATGTTGCAGGGTCATTAATTTATAAATGGCTAGATTTGCAATTTTTAGTTGGTTTCCTACCATGAGACCAAATGAAGAAAACTTCACTGTTTTTCTCAAAAATAAAGGCTGGTGCCTCTGCACCTGACTGTTTATAATCATTGTACAAGACTGTACTGGAAAGCACTGCATTTCCCATTGAAATAGCAGGGAAAAAAAATAGT
>JANHGN010013707.1:0-12670 GCA_024605025.1 Megaceryle maxima | reverse complement strand
GTCGCGCGGCGGCGGGCGGCTGCTCCGCAGGAAGCGGCCCCGCGGCCCGGCCCGGCCCCTCCCGCCGCTTGGCTCATGCACTCTGCGGCGCGGCGGCGCGGGCGGCGGGATGGCTCCGGTACCGGCTCCGGCATCGGGCGCTGAGCCGCGGCCCCCCGCGCTGCTGCTGCTGCCGCCGCTGCTGCTGCTGCTGCCGCTGCTGCTGCCGCTGCTGCTCGGCCGCGCCGCCGGTCTGGAGGTGCAGCGCAAGTTCCTCTCGCCCACCCCCACCAACAACTTCGCCCTGGACGGCCCCGGGTCCCGCGTCTACCTGGCGGCCGTCAACCGGCTCTTCCAGCTGTCGGGGGGCGAGCTGGCGCTGGAGGCGGAGGCGGCAGTGGGGCCGGTGCTGGACAGCCCGCTCTGCCACGCTCCGCAGCTGCCGCAGGCCTCCTGCGAGCACCCGAAGGTGCTCACCAACAACTACAACAAGATCCTGCAGCCCGACCCCGAGCAGGGTGTCCTCGTCGTCTGCGGCTCCATCTACCAGGGCCTCTGTCAGCTGCGCAGCATGGCCAACATCTCGGCGGTGGCCGTGCGCTTCCCGCCGGGCGGCAGCGACCCGGTCACCGTCTTCCCCAGCATGCTGAACGTGGCGGCCAACCACCCCAACGCCTCCACCGTGGGGCTGGTTCTGCGCCGTGGCGGCGGCGGGGCGCGGTTGCTGGTGGCCGCCACCTACACCGGCTTCGGCAGCCCCTTCTTCCCCCGCAACGGTAGCCTGGAGGACCACCGCTTCGAGAACACGCCCGAGATCGCCATCCGCGCCCTGAACGCCCGCGGCGACCTCGCCAAGCTCTTCACCTTCGACATCAACCCCTCCGACGACAACATCTTCAAGATCAAGCAGACCGCCAAGGCGCGGCACAAGCTCAGCTTCGTCCGCGCCTTCCTGCAGCGCGGGGCCGCGCCGCCCGTCCGCCGCCCCTACGCCTACCTGGCGCTCAACAGCGAGGCCAACGCTGCCGACAAGGAGAGCCCCTCGCACAGCCTCCTGGCCCGCATCTGCCTGGGCGAGCCGGCCGAGGCCACCCTGAACGGCAGCGGCGAGACCAAGAAGCTGACCGAGTCCTACATCCAGCTGGGGCTGCGCTGCGGCGGCGCCGCCGACGCCTTCACCCGCCTCGTCTCCGTCTTCCCGGCGCGGGCGGCCTGGCGCAGCCCCACCGACCCGGTCCCGGACCCGCCGCCCCCCGAGGAGCTGCTCTTCGGGGTCTTCGAGCGTGCCGGCGGCGGGGGCGGGCGGCCGCAGTCCGCGCTCTGCGTCTTCCGCTTCGCCGAGATCGAGGAGACGATCCGGGCTGCCCGCAACTCCTGCTTCGTCAGCCCGGGCGCCGGCATGGTCACCGTGCTGGACAGCGTGGTGCAGGGCACCGGCCCGGCCTGCGAGAAGCGGAACATACAGGTACGGCCGGGCGGCGGGCACTTGCCAGCGCGGGGACGGGGTGTCCCGGGACGGGACGGACGCGGGGAGCCGGTGGCCGGCGGGAGGCAGCGCTCCCGTCCCATCCCGCCGCTGCCGCCTTCCCGGGCGGGAGCGCGTCCCTCGTTCGGCGGTGGGCGGGCGGGTGCGCTTTGCTCCCCGCTCTCCTCACGCTCCGCGCCCCCTTTCTCGCTGCCCCGCGCCGGTCTCCCTTCGCGCGGGGGCCGTGTCGCACCGGGTCAAACCATCAGAGCCGGTTGGGTCCCGGCTGCTCCCCCCTGCAGCCGAAGCGTGCGGCGGGGTCGTCCCGAACAGCGAACGTATGTTTGGATTGCGGACGATCCCCCATCTGTCAGTGGACGCCGTTACTCCCACGCCCCGGTCCCCGGCGAGCCGCGATGGCTCGCTCCGTCTCTGCTCCGCGGGAGTGCCCGGTGAACATCGCCGGTCCCGCCGGTCCCTTCCCACGGCCCGGCCCGGCCCGGCCCGCGCCGCTGCCAGGGAACCGGCACACAAGCTGCCTTGTTCCTAGTGTGCAGGGTAAAAGTTTGCCATTGTCACAGTTTGTCACCGAGTGACGCCTGTTTTCCTTTTCACTAAAGATAGGCGATGTTTGGGAAAGAAAAAAAAAAAAAGGAAAAAAGGACTGCTGTAACACTGTATTTTTCCCTTCCTCTGGGAAGGATGAATAATTCAGCTCCATCAAAGATCGTAAAAACATCTGGTTTCAAAGGCAAGACAGAGCATTTGGGCTTCGGCTTCTCTGTGCAATGCCAGTGGCAAAGAGAAAGGTCGCCCATGGTAACCCAAGTGTTTGGTGTGGCATCTCCACGCCGTGTTAAAGTATGTGCTCTTAATGCACCAGCTCACAGACCTGCACTAGCAAAGTTGAATAGTTTTTTCCCTGGTGGCAGAGTACAGACTGCCTGACAGCCAGGAAATCTGGTAGCTGTCGTGGCTTTTCAGCTAATTCCACAAAGACTTGCTGCATTAAACACTGGGAGTCCAGTTCTGAAGCCTTGGCATGGTCACAGCTCTCAGAGGAGTCACTGGGAGTCAGGAATCCTATTGACTGGATGGGAAGGCACACGCAGCTCTCTTTGGCTGTGGTTGCAGCTCAGCATCCCTGTGAAGCAGCCTCTCAGCACCTGGCAGGATTCAACTGCATCTGCTGGGCAAGTCAAGAGGAGGGATATGGGCTGGGACTTCTGGAGGGTGCTTACACAGTTCACAGCCTTGCTGTAACTAGAAGTCAGTGGCAGAAAGACACCCGATTCCTTTGAAGCTTCCTTTGTGCCCCAGGACTGCTGGGAAGACACTGTTTTTTTTTCTAATGTGCTCAGTAAAGAAAATAATTGTGACTAACGCCTGCCTGTTAATGTTGAAAATATCAAGTGCTATATCCAGTAAGGTATTTAGGCAGCTCATTCCCTGGTGACTCCAAGGAGACTCAGTGCAGAAATTAGATTTCACTCTGTCTTTGGGTCTGTTCTGCTGTAACATGCTCCTGGTCACAGTTGTCCTATCTGCACGTACCCCTTGGGGGTAGGTGAGAGGCGACCTGTGGGACATTGTCAGTCAATGCCTGTAAGGCAGTCTCTGAAGGATGACTGTGTTCTTGAAGGGGTGGGAGCAAGCTAAAAATCACCAGGCCTTGCCGATTTTGTAGACTCCGTATAGAAACCCTCCAGGTTTACCACTGTGGTGAGACTAGGCTGGGAGAAGATGTGCTTACATGGGGACAGCAGTATGGTCCGTGGCTATAGGGTGGACAGGGAAAGCCCGGCCCTACCAGTCATTTAACCGCAGGTGCCTCAGTTTCCTCACTTGCTGCATACTCCTGCGTTTATTACTATTACTCGGAAACCTACTTCACGTGTAGCCTAAGACTGTGTTTGTAAAGCTGCTTTGAGACCCTCTGAGGGCAAGTACAGCAGGATGTAAATGAAGCATACCATTAATATTTGTTCATGCCTAATACTTCTGTGCTTCACATTTATTTGAAGCATATTCCTCTAAAACTGCTGACCAGGCCTGCTGGGAAGGAAAACCTTTCCTGTTCTCTCATAATTCTCTCGCTCAGAAGGAGAAAGTTTCATAATTTTTTGCCTTTTACTTAATCATTAGAATTGACAAGTTTGCAAGCTGTTTTCATTTTCAAGTCCCAGAGTGGCAGTGTCAAGAGAAGAGTTGTAATATTGTGTTTCTTTATGCTGCAAAAACCTAACATCAATTTCCACCTTCAAGGCAATGAAATACATTTTGTGTCCCAGCCCTGGGAACGCAGCAGGAAGATGTATTGAAGCAGGAGCTGGTTTGGTGGAGCAGATCAGCATCTAGCTGCCTTCCCACCAGGAGCTCCACTTCTCCCGTTAGTGGGTTTCCAGGTTTCCTTTTGCCTATGCATCACTGATGGGTGCTCCAGCATTATCAAAATTGTGGTTCATTAGTTCTTCCTGTGGACTATGTGGTTGGGTTTTAAGTTCCTTCTGGAAGAAGAAATGAAAACCTAATGATGGCCTCATCCATTCCAAGCACACGTTCAGCTGAAGTAGTCGGTTGTTACAAACACATGGGCTGTTAGGCGTAATGTGGTGTGAAAGGAAAATCATTACCCCCTTGTGTGCTCTTCTCTCTAATTGAATGCTCCTCTCCTGCAGCACTCGGCTGTGACTCAGATGAGGAGCTGCAGCACTCCTCACCAGTGATGGGTTTTGGGAGTGGGCCCTTGGCACACTGGCCGTCCCAGGCTGTCCCCGCAGCACTGCTGCGGCAGCGCTCGCCAATGAGGGGCCAGCTCATTACCCCCCAGTGTCATGATGAGGGAGCTGAGAGGGGCGGATAGGGCAGATGGACCTGGGAACAGCATATCTCCTCTGGCTGGCAGGGGAGCCCAGGTGGCCAGTTAGCCTGCATCCCCACCACAGGGCAAGGACAGCCACCAGCTCAGCCAAGGAACGAGCCAGTCTCTTTGATGGAAGCGCCAACTTGCAATTGAGCCCGTGCTTGACGGCTTGTGAGATATAGAGAAAATGTGCAGAGGAGGATGGTCTGGGTCAGGAGTGGAGGCTGGCTGCTTGTTCTCAATGAGTGCCCCTGAAGAGTCACTGAGGAGTGAATTCGCAGCAGAGGCTTAGGGGAAGGCGGATGTATTAGGGAAGGATTTAGTTTGATTGGGTTCTTGTACTGAGAATGAGTGGGTGAGCTCTAGGATTGCTTTCAATCAACAGAAATAGCTTTTTGTAATGAATTTTGTGTCAAATACTGGGCTGTCTTTGTGATGCATGTAGTTAAAATGAAATACACAGAGTCACTGCTGCATTTTGCCCACTCAAAGCCCGGGTGGCATTTGGACCCAAGGCCCCAGGAGAGAGAGGAGTTTGAGCTCTCTCTAGCAGACTGTCATTTGCAGCAGTGCACTGACGGAGCTTATCAAATCCCAAGGACACTGGGTGGGTTTACTTCATATTTGAACTATTCTGCCCTGGCAGGATCATGGCCCTTTAGGTCTGAAGGTCATGCTGGCTGTGCGGCACAGCTACCATATGCCAGAGTCCTTGTGAGAGCACCGCAGGCAGGATCCCATGCCAGCTTCCCAGTGTGTTCCATGGGTATCCCAGGACGTTCCCCCTTGGCGCCATGAAAACAAAGGTTTAACCACTCTGCGGTGTGAGTGGTTGTGCTGCATCACCACTGCGTCCCAGTGGAGTGAGCACCACGGCATCTTCTCACCATCCTCTTGGTCTGGCATTCGGGACAGGGCAGTGTGACTGGACACCTTTGTGCTGCTCCATCCAGCTGCCTTTTTGGCCAGAGAAATGCCAATGGCTACCGAGCGGTCCCAGCCGTAGCAAAAGGGCAAGGGAATGTGCATTCCTAGGCATCTCTACAGAGCTTCCTGCTCTGTGTGTCCAAGTGGTGGCTGATGTGGGGGTCTGAATTTAACACCAAATAAAGCCCACGATGTGACAAACACACTTGGGGAAAAGCTGAGCTGGTAACCCCATCCCACACTCCCAGCTGCGCCGGACTCCTTGTCGTCTGTGGTTTCTGTGCAGAGCCCCATGCTGTCCTTCTAAAAACAGACTCTGGAGACTTGACTAGGGAAAGTAGACTTGTATTCATTAGACTTAGATTTGCTAGCCAGTGATCTGCATCTCTCCTGGGAAGTGTTTTGGGGTCTGCAACTCAAAAAAGCTGAAAATCCAGTTTGTTTCCTGTGCTGAAAAAGAGGCACAGCAGCATGGGATAATGATGCGTTTCAGCATTAATTCTCAAGTTTCTGGCTCTTGTGGCTTTGTGTCAGATCCTGCATGCTCATTGAGCACAGTGTTTTGTGGTGTAATGATGAGATACCCACCAGTGAGCTTTACTATAACGGGTTGTTAAATAAAACGAACTCCTTGGGTAGACTGTATAAACAGTCACTGTATATATGTATGCCTGGGCATGGAAATGTGGTCTGAGACCAGTCAGAAAATGTTCCCAAAGAAAAAAAACCTTATATACATGTGGGAATATGACAAAGCATCTACTTACTGTCCAAATATACTGTGGCATCTCTGTGGGATTGGGTTTTATAGGAGCTGAATTACTTTGAAGTCCTGGTTTACACTAATTTAGAAATTCCAAACACGAAAATAAATAGGCTCTAACCTTACATCTACTCAAATAAATCCAGAGGATTAGCCACAGAAAGGAAACTGGGAATTTACACTTAATTTGTACATTAAAGATGAGGCAGGAGTTCTTGTAGCAGACTTAATGTCTGCTTTTCGCAGGGTGCGGTGTGTTTGGAGTGGCTGGCACGCACCTGGAGCTGCGCTGTGGTTATTGTCATCTTCTGGATGTTGTTTTACCAGCAGTGGGAAGTCCGTGTCCCTCCAAGTTGCTGCCCCAGAGCTGGGAGGCGAGGGGCTGGCAGGACCTGGGATGCCCCAGATGAAAGGCTCAAGCCACAGCCTGAGCTTTGCTGTGATTAGCAAGACTTTGGACCCAGACCCATGTACTGGTACCTGCTCTGTCTCTCACCTGGTACTAGCAAGTTGTGGCCAACTATTGGGTATGTTTCCTTGGGAATTTATATGGAAATAAAACTTTCTGCTTGCAGTCGAGGCTCATGCAGGAGTCTGAGAGCAGGAGCCGTGTGAATCTCATCCTTCCTGGGAAGGCAGGCTCTGCTCCGTGAGCTGCCTGTGCCCGGGGGGCTTACTGAGCCAGGGAGTCTGCTGGGGAGCAGAACAGTGCCCCTGAGCCAAAGGTGGGTGGTGGGAACATGTCTCCCAGGGCCTCAGGGCTCGCCCCTGCTTTGCATCTCAAGCTCAAACAGATCCCAGATTGCAAAGGGGAATTTGGTGGAAGTGGCACAAGTTTCTGTGCCTGGAAACCAGAAGTTGTGCTGCTTTAGGCGAGAGAATAGAAATCGGCTCCTGGCCATGGTGAAGTGCCTGCCTGCTCCTGGTGCTGCCAGCTGGTGCTGGCCAGCTGGGCAAGGTGGCTCCAGGTCCCTTTGCAGAGGGGGTTGGAGCCACCCCCTTGTGCTTCTGGAGAGCTGTAACCTTGTCATTCTCAGTAGCTAGGCAGTCAGACTAACTTTGATCTATTTAGCTCATCGAATCACCCAGAACAAAATAATGGTTAAGACAGAAAACAGGAAAAGGGTCATTTTGGCCAAGTTCATTGTTGCATGTGGAAAGTATGTCACGGCCAGGGGGACACTGGAGAGGTGCTCATATGATTGTATGGAGGTGGTGACCATATCTCATCAGCAGTCCCTTCATTCAGGGGTTTTCAAACACTTGTGTTTGTGTAGCCGCAGATGTTTTCCAGGGCAGGTGTTTGGCCCCCACACGTGAACACGAACCTGCTCCCTAGGAGCCCTGATGAGTGCCAGCTTGGCTGTGGGGGCTTGGAAGGTGGAAATGAAGGAATTTGCTGTCTCTTCTCTGATTTTTTTCAAAGTCTATTTTTACAGTGATTAAGAAAGAGGATTGACAGGGCTGAGGGCACCTGCAGATGTGAATAAGGCGCCTAGAGATGTGGACGGGTGACTGGGGAAGCTGTAAAAACACCTCGCTATGCCTTGTAAATCCCAACAGGCGTCTATTCAAACTGCACCCTTGTGATATTCTGGTCTGATGACCTCTTCCAGTAAGTTGTTGGAAACATAATAGGTCTGAGCCCCTGGCTGCGGTAATTTAATGCAAACACAGGGCAAGCTGGAACCAGCAGTGGTTGGAAACAATCAATTAGAACCACCAGAGCACAACTACACGCTACCTACAGCGTCGTGTCTGTGCCTCCCGGCGTGGCTCATGCACGGCACGCGCGAGGGGTCCCCGTGCAGCTGGCAGTCCCAGCTGCAGGGATGGTGTGTGCAGGAGTGCGACCGCTCGTTTGCACCAAGGAGGTGATGGATGAGAGTTGGAGTCCTTGACCAGGAGGGCGAAATGTCTCCCTGGCCAGGGGTGTGTGGCTGATGCCCAGAGGTGTTACTGCCGGTGCTGTGCCCCTTGTGCAGGAGCAGCAGCTGCGCCTGCAGCATTCGGCAGCCCCGTGCACTCACAGGTCCTTTTGTCAGTGGGTACAGTGTGCTGGTCTGTTCCGGGGGAGCCGCTGCCCTCTTCCTGGGAGGTAGAGACCAGCTGATTGATGCCTTGGTGTTGATCAGGTGGGTGCCAGCATCAGGATTTGAATGGAGGACCTCAGTGCTGCCGTGTCACTGTCCTCAGCACCTGTACCACAGAGCACAGCGTGGCAGGGGAGTGAGCTGACCCTTGTGTCCGCAGGAGGGATCCACTTTGCTTTTCTCTTTCTTTTTATTTTTTTTTTCTGGGCTGGTAAGGAAATGATCACAAGTCTTTATTTGCTTTTCAAGTTGAGCTCTAACACCTTGCAGCAAGTGGAGGAGGTGGCAGACTGTCTATAGCAATCTCCGACTTCCAGGGACCGTGGAATTTATTGACATTTTTGAGCAGGGGGAGCAGTACTAATTTCTAACATCTGGACGGCAGCTCTGCTGGCAGCGGACGCTCTGGCGGAGTGAGGCCAGTGGGGGTGTGGGACGCTCACTCCCGAGAAGGCCCGTATCAAACAGAGCCTGGGTGAGCCCCTCTTAGATGTGGTGTGCTGATGAGCAGGGCTGATATCAAAGCCTGTGATGTTTCTGCCTCATTACCTGTTGAGTGTCAGTGGGGCTTGTCCAGTGTGGGGTGGGTACACTGGCTCCTCACGCAGACCTGTGCTGGGGGTTGCGACTGGTACATCCCCAGGGGTGGGAGACATGGTGGCTGCAGTATCTGGCAGCAACAGTGGTGCAGCAGGGATGGCTCTTGGTCTGAGCAGAGTTGGTCTGCTGTGGCTTGCCCTTGTGCCTTCATCTCCAGTCCAGGATGCATTGTAGTTTGTAGAAAGGGACCTATGGATAAGCACAGCCTTGCAGACGAGGGGTAGGACAAGAGGTGCATCACCTTGGGGTGTTTCTCTGGTGAGCAACAGCATGGGGGTTAACTTGGGGGTCTCATTCTGCTGTGGCCTCCTGTGAAGGCAGGGTGGCTTAGGTTGCAGTCCCTGGGTTTGCTGCTGTGCTCCTGAGGATGCTGCGATGTGGGTGAGCTGTGGCCACTGGAGTTGTGGGACCTGGAGGGAACTTGGGACTCATTGGTGGGGCTGGTCGAGTCCAGGGCATAAACCCCAATTCAAGCCTTGGGCTTCAGTGAAGGTGAGGGGTCATGTTCGGACCTGCGGCCACCAAAGCCACGCTAGGTGCGGTGCCAGCGGTGCAGATGGTGTGATGTGGCTGATGCTGGGCAGCAGCAATTGGGCCACAGGGGGTCAGCTGCTGGAACAAGGCTGCCCATTTTTGGACCTGAACCACTGGAAGATTGTTGTTCTGACAAGATTTCTGCAGTTTATGTGTTGCAAGCAGCACTGGAACACAAATCTTTCAATTCTAACCCAGAAGCAAAATTGCCTGAAAGTCTGGATTTTGCAAACATCTACCTCTAGTATCTGAAGGAAATTTGGAACTTGAATTCCCATTTCTGTCTCACTTCTGTTTAAAGTATTATCCCACTTCATACTGCTCCCTTCTGGAGCAAAAACTCTTTGGCTATTAGATTTTTCATCCCTCCGTCTGCTGACTGCTGCCAACACTCAATGGGTTGTGAGCTGCCCGTGGCTGAAAGCCATCTCTGGTGGACTGTCTGATTAAAAGGGGCCACTGAAAACCTGGCAAGTTCTATAAAACAGCTGTGCATAGAGTGATCTTTTTAGGAAGAGTTGGGCAAAGTTTACTGTCTGATGACAGCAGTTGATGAAGAAGTGGGGGTGAAAGGTGAGGGGTTTGGGATGCAATACATAATAGCAGTTTCCAAGGTGGTTTGACTCATGAGTCCCTGTCACCCCTTGGTATGTCTCGTAGCTCTGGATGCTGACTGCACACAGTACAGAGGTGCCAGGGTTGGTGTGCTCTGGCAGGTGGTGCCTTGGAGACCGGTGGGCCCAAGCCTGAGAACAGGCTCATGCAGGGAGAGGGCTCGGGTTGGGCTTTTGGTGGTCAGTGTGTCAGGGCATGAAAGGGGAAGGAAACTGGGGCTTGAGGGGACAGACATCTGCAGCTGGAGAGCAACTGATGCAGATGATTTCTTCCCTGCACTGTTTCATTTGGCTGGAATCGTGCACGCCCTGGAGTGAGCCGCGTGGCGGAAGGCTGGGGTGGGTGATCCCATGCATCCCCCCTGGGGTTCCTCTGCTGGGAGGAGGCTCCGGCCAGTGTGTCGTCCACCTCACCACGCTGGGGCTCCCTGGTTGCAGAAAGGGCACTTGGCCACTGTCAGATAAGCTGCTGAGGAGAGGTTTCGGGCTTTGGGGATGGGCTGGGGTTGCAGTGTTGTGTCCCTAGATCTCCTACCTGTAGTGTCATTTTTTGCTGAGATTTGGTGTCACAGGCAGCTGCAAAGCTCGGTGTGTCTTCCCAAAGAGCTTTGGAAGTGTTGGTTGCTACAAATCTTGAAGACAAAATATAAAGTGATAGAGAAATATATCCATTCTTCAGGCAGATGAGAGGTGCTCAGTTGCTGGATCCAGTAAGACCATAGATTTTTAACAAATTTTGAAATTATTCTGCTGATCCTAATTTCCTAACTGGGTGGGATGGGGTCTGGAGAGAGGACCTTCTAAGATGAAGCCATAGAGACACAGTGCTGTCAACAAGCACAGTGCTTTCAGAGAGATGTCTGGAGAATGTCTTTTGCTTGGTGCAGGTGCTGCCTGTGAGAGGAGACTGTGTGTGAGTCTGAGGCTGCAGGTCAGAGGACCCTGTGCTCACACCTTCATTCTTCACACTTCTCATAACTGTCTGTTCAGCCTTTTTACTTAAGTGTTCTCAGTGCCCAGAATGAGGGCAGAGGTTTCTGCTCCTGGGTTAGAGTGGAGGAAGGGTACGGCTGTGAGCTGGGGGAGCAGTGTGTCTGCTGGAGACCACATCTTTGTGACTTGGTCTCTCCTGCATTTGGAGTGCTTGGTTAATGAGCAAAAAGCCATGTTTTAGCCGTTCTGTGCCAAGCTATCGCAGTGGGCCGGGAGCTGGGAGCAAGGGGCCGTGTTCTGTTTCTGGATGCCAATGCCAAGGCTGCTGAGCGGGCGGTGTGTGCGGCGGTGCTTGTGGAGAACACCTCTGCGGCACGGCAGCGTGGGCAGAGGCAGGTTATACTGAGGATGTGTAAAAGAAGACTTGAGGTCTGCTCATTATCTCAGAGCATAATTGATTCAGCAGAACTAATGAGGAAAATACAGGAAAACATTTACTGTAAAGTATTGCTAAATGAAGCAGATTTGAACTGACACATGCAAAAGACCAGTTGTGTTAGGTAAGAGGTTGTTACTTTAATGGATGCTTTTTTCAGCCCGGCATCGCACCGATAGGCCCTCGGAGCACTTGGCGCGTGTAAAGTGCTAAGTGTTAGTAGCAGCAATAATAAAAAAATAACCTCTGAAGATTGAGGAGCCAAACTTGAGGTTCACCCAGGACTCTTCCTTGTGGGAGGGAGATTGAATAGTTTGAGATTGGTCACTGAAGCCAGAGCTCAACATAAATGAGAAACACAGCTAGAAGTGGAGGGGGGCTCTCCCAGGGAAATTGCAGCTAAGAAAATACAGACGGAATAAATTGGTTGTCTTACTCCGAACAGTTTTGTGGGGATGTGCTGGTTCGGCTGTCAGAGTGGCGTGGGTGTCCTTGGGATGAGGCACGCTGGGCTGATCTGCTCCTTGTCCCTGGGGAGCAGGGCAGAGGAGCCGCCCTTCCAACGGGGCTGGATTTAAAGGACGTGCGAACTCTCGCTGCTCAGACAGATGCTATTTTGACTATGACAACCCCTCTGGAGCCTGTTGTTCGTTAATCCCTCTGCCTGCCCATTCCTGGGGGATTTGATTGTATAATCTGAAGTATTGTATTTAATGCAGGATGAAGGCTAACATAATAAGCTTGACCAGTCTTCCTGGCGGCATGAAGGATGTGCAATTTCAGTTAAAAGACTGCTACTTTTTTATATTTCTCTGCTCTGAGCAGCTCCCCGTGCCATCACACGTGCTGCTCAGCTCCCTGCAGGGTGAAGCAACAGCGTGTGCCAGACCCCGGCTTGTGCAGAGCAGGGAAGGGGGATGTGTGTCTGGGCTGCCTGGGCTTTGGGGGTGGTGTTTTGGGGGAGGACTGTGCAGAGAAGGTCCTGCCAGGCTCCTGCCAACTCTGCCCTTGATTTTCTGTACCTGTAGTTCAACCTCAGGGTCAGCATGCTGGGGCTGGCACTTGTGGAGTGATGCGTGGCTGTGAGTCCAGCTGGTTCTGGCCAGAGAAGGTGGCAGAGGAGACTGAGGGGGTAACCACAGTCTGGTTGCAGGTGTCTGGCTTTGGTGTCACTGCTGGAGCTGAGACTGGAGCTTCTGGGGACTCCTCAGAGCTCCCCCCTCACACCAAGAAGGACATTGAGTGGCTGGAGCATGGCCAGAGAAGGGCAGCGGAGCTGGGGAAGGGGCTGGAGCACAAGTCTGGAGAGGAGCAACTGAGGGATGTGGGCTTGTTGATCCTGGAGAGAAGGAGGCTCAGGGGAGACCTTCTGGCTCTCGACAGCTCCCTGACAGGAGGCTGGAGCCAGGGGGGGTCGGGCTCTGCTCCCAAGGGACAAGGGACAGGACAAGAGGAACCGGCCT
>JANHGN010013706.1:18541-42517 GCA_024605025.1 Megaceryle maxima | reverse complement strand
GGGAAATCAAACCAAAAATAGCACAAAAGCAACATTGGAAGATATGTAGCTTGGAAAAATACATCTAATCAATTGAAATTTGTCAAAGTAATGAGGGACTAAAATTAGGACATTATAAGGGGGAATACTAGTTTAACTTTGCTACTGCTTGGTATAAAAATAACCACTAAAAGAGAATATTTTCCTTTGTGTTGCCATAAAAAGAATTTTATTGTTTCCAGATCAATGGATCCAACTACAATAAAATGCTGATACCTTTGTACTCTGTATTGTTTGAGGAGGGGATAAAGAACTTTTGATTCTTTCTAAAGATTAATTACAGTTTTCAGCCTGGAAAGCCACCACTGTATGACATTCATTCTTGGTGCACTGTGTACCTGAGAAGAGGGACCACAGATAATACATAAAATATTGTAATTCCAACTTAAATCACATTGTGCACCTACTTACTGTCTGCAAAACTACCTCTATTATACTTCTTGTAATTGTGCTTTACAGAGGGTGAATTCATTGTTTTGAAATCAATTAAGTATCAGAGATATTTCTAATTTCTAACTGATTTAAATCCTCTTAGTTTTAGTTTTGTGTTACATTCCAGCTAATGTGCTGGTACACAATGGGTCAACAGTAACTTTTAGATTAATTCAGTATTGACATTTGAATAGTTAAAAATTGGTAAGCCTGTTAACCCCCTGAGATTTGCCCATCAATCTGGATCTCACGTGAATATTTTGCTCTGACTCTAGCTCTCTAGCTTCAGTGTATTCATTCCTCCTTTTTTTTTAATTTTTTTTCTTTTTTTTTCTATAGCAGAACAATTTTGTAAGAGACTTTCTACAGGCTACCTTCTTGAGGAAAGATTGCTTCTGCACTCAGTGTCAATGAATTAATGATGTTAATGATTTAATGAAGACACTAGCAACAATGACACAGTGCCAAGTCTTAATACATACATTGTGGCTACTGTGTGTTAGCTATTTTTTCACTCTGCTTTACACAGAGGAGGTTCATAAAACTGTGGACAAGCTCGTTCAGAATAAAGAACATTGTTGTTGAACCAAGGCTAATACAAAATAATCTGAAAGCTTTAGTAGTGTAATGGAATACAGAAGCAAATAAGTAGTTTCTTCAACAAGTGGGCCCATATTTGTTTTTAAGGATTTTTTTCTCCTTTGGGTTTCAGATGGAGAGGAATCCATTTGGGCTTTGTTTGCTTTTGGTTCTCATCAGATCTCATAAACTCAGGAAAATGAGGTAAAAGTCCAGCTGGTGAGGAAAGGAGAGGAGAGATGGTAAAGTGGATCTCTGCTTGCTATACAGGTATTACAAGCAGGTGAGATAATTCCAGAACTTAATTTTAATGTTAAAATATAGAATCACTCTGAATGTACTGTCTTTTTTTTGCTGTCTTTTTTTGCCTGTTCTGTGGAGAATGAAAAAAAGCAGTTGGTATGGAAGTAAATATACAGTGATATTCCCATGAAATGTGAAATGTAAATATATTATTTATAATTGACATTTCTTTATCACACCTGGTTTCTTACCTTGTTGTCTTTAGTTCAGGTATTTTAAGGTGTTTGTGTCTCTCAAAGTTTAGGTCTGGGCCTGGGCACTAAACAAATGACAGGTGCTCTCTATTAACTCCTCTCTCTTCCCAAAGAGGAAGAGAAAAGGAATAAGGGACTGAGATTTATGGATTGGATAAGAAAAGTAAAATAACTTTAATGAAAATAGTAGAGATCACTGGTCAGTTTAGGGTCACCTGTCCTGTTTGCTCCTCCCTGCAGGTGCAGCCTTTTACTTTCTGCACCCCGCAACATAGTACACAAGATCCAGCAGTGGCCTTGGTCTGCAAACCAGTCCTTGGTACTCCCTCTAACCATGGGGTGTTATCACTGCTAGAAGCAGACACTGTCTGTGAAAACATGCTTCTAGCTTCAGAAAGTGCAGTTAGTTGGAGGAACTGAGCTGAAAAGTAAAATCACTGAACAGAATTAGTTCTGTTCTCACTCAGACCAGGATAGTATCATATCCAGAAACAATTTTCTTACTTTACTCTAATTAATTATTAATTTCTAGGGTAGGTTTATTTCTGTACATTCCTGAATAATTTACACTGTGAATAAAAACATATGGTCAGATGTGACTATCAATCTCCCAATAAGTCCTTGGAGGGGCTTGTGCGTCTTTTTCCTAAAATTCATGCCTGCTACTTCCCTAGCAGTGAAAGGCAAGTACATCTAAACAAAATCTAAACAAAAACTGGGGCTATGACAGTTGAAACCATGGAGAAGAGCTAACATTGAGGAGAAAACACTGGCATCATTGGAAGCAGGTGAGGAATGCTAGGAAACCATTTCAGATATGATACATTGAGTTTAAAGGGAAAATAGAAACAACAAAATCCTGACTTTGCAAGAGGCCCTAGCTCTATATTTGTCAAAGACCAAATGTTTTAAAAATGGAACAGGTTGAGGAGTCATGGAGTAACAAATCCTTTGTCATGCATATGCCTCCAAGCTATGTTTGATGTCCATATACGTGTAGCACACGGAGCTCATTCTGAGAGTCAGATTTTAATCTTACTCTCATCTATTTAACAGCATGATCTGTAGGCAAACCTGATGCTTGACATAGGCTGTTTCTGTACTGGCAAAAGAAATAGTGCCAGGGATTGTATTTGTCCACTAGAAAATATCTGCTGTACAGTTAAATTGTTAAGATGATGTATGGCATATTTTTGGCTTTGGCTGTTAACACTTTCACATGCTGCTCCTGGACAATATTAGGGGATCAGTGCAGGCCAGAGACCATTATCAATAAGCAGTTTGTGTGTGGTCACCATCTGTTGTAGGGTTAGAAAGCCTGAAATTATAAATGTGGACCATTCTTTGCCAGATTGTCTCTGAGCTGAAGAACACCTCCAGGCATATTGACAGATTTAATAGAATTAATAAACAAAGTCTTGAGACAAAGGACTCAGGATAAAGGGTGACTTGCACCCTTCTGTAACTTTATGAAGGTCCAAGAAACTGTCTTTATTGCTCACCTTGTAACCTGAGTTTCTCTGATATATCTATGAATTTAAATGCAAGGAAATAGCATCAGGAAGATGCCTTTCCTTACCAGTTCTCATATCATGGTTTCAGCATGTGAACATCACCACCTTCTAAGAATTAAATCTTAAACAGTCATAGTTACAGGCTGCAAGACTGAATGTGAAGAACTGCTGGCAGACACCAATCACAATACATAATTGTATTGCAGCTCATTAGTGAATTTTTACTTAGTTACTTAAAGCTATCGAAAAAGCTAGTATTGACTCTGCTATGGCACCCAGCCACATTGCTAATATGGAATCTATATTCTGTATGTGAACTTCAAAGAAAGATCTCATCTAGCTTTTAGATTTTTTTTATCAATTATTTTAATGTGAAAAATATGCTTGTTCATTATGTGTTTAAAAACACAATAGGCCTTATCAACTCCATCTAATCATAAATGGAAATATCCTTTCTTATCAGTGTAATAAATACAACAAAAAGCCTTTCCTATTGCAAAGTAAATGTTTCTTTATATAAAAAGCTGTACAGGCTTTGAGATGAACATTTCCAATGAACTCCTGAGGCATCCTGCAGATCATCTTAAGAGCATTCTTGCCCCTGTACACAAAGAAGTTCATAGAGAAGTCCAGAAAAGATAACTGTCCCATTTTGAACAATGAATGAGTTGCTTTTGTTTTTTTGGTTTTTTGGTTGGTTTCGTTTGGTTGGTTGGTTGGTTTTTAATATGACCCTTTTCTTTACAGAACAAGTTGTTAATCTCCATGGTTTCCATGAAAGATACATAATCTAAAAATC
The DNA here is from genome assembly GCA_024605025.1 of Megaceryle maxima. Classification (NCBI taxonomy): domain Eukaryota; kingdom Metazoa; phylum Chordata; class Aves; order Coraciiformes; family Cerylidae; genus Megaceryle; species Megaceryle maxima. Next base: position 38,657 of record JANHGN010013706.1, on the reverse strand, counting down.
TTCTGAACTACCAGAGATCCATTCAACCCTTCTTACTCTTGCAGGTCATCAGGATTACATTTGTGTCACATTTAGCTATATGAAAACCAGCAAAAATACACAATCTTAGGAAAGACTTCAGCAAGCTCCTTCACTCCTTAAACTGTTGAGCTTTTACTGCAGCTTAACAAAAAGTTTGGAAAATAAGAGATGTGTTGCAGAAGAGATCATCATTTTCCATTGAGCAGAGGTAGTGACTGGGATAGAGCCATCTGTTTAGCTGGCATACCTTGTTCACCATCATAGGTTTTAAGAATAGCTATAGATATGAATATAACTCCCTTTTCACATTAATTGTTTTTCATTTTGGAGAGTTATGAAATATGTGTATCTTTCACAGAAGCCTGAAGCAAACAAATGGATGATCAAGACACAGATCAGCAAAATTGCTGATAAGTACATGAGGCATTCCTAGATGTTGCTGCAGAAGGTTTAAGAGACTAATGAATGATCTCAAAGTCTTTGTAATGTGTGCAACGTAATAATACTTGATTGATTTCCTTCCCAAATAGGGCACGGGAAAGACATGACATAGACTCTTTATCAGTTAGCTGATTCAGATTTCATGTATAAAAATTAAACCTCATCTCTCTGAACTGCAGTCCATACTGGAAAAGTGACAGTAAAAAGAATACCATGGGGATCCATGTTCACAGTCTCTCAGTTATTTCACAAGAGATCTGTTCCCTTTTTCCTAATTGCTAGTTCTACTGAACATCCCATTGAGATCTGAAATTCAAGCTGTTCCCATCTACCATCACCAGAAGTAGAGAAATCGTGCACCCAGAAACTACATAAACTAGCATGCATGACAGAGGAGCCAGTAGATTTTACCAGTGTGGATTCTTACTGACGAAAAATAGGTAGCTGTGCAGGCTTATTTAGCAGTAAAGAAATGCAGTAACACTTATCTTAATATCTAAATATACTTGGAAATTATCTTTGCTAAGTTCTTCTAACTGCAAAATTATCGCAGATACAGAGCCTAGTCTCCAGTGTAGTTTACAGAATAGTTAGGTTTTCATTTAGTGATTACTTACATAGCCCTTTTAGTAAGCTCAGCAGAACTTTTCCTGGGTGTGGTGGTGGAGCTAAGTATAGAGATGTCTACAGCACACAGCATGGGAAAGGTCTCCTTAAGCTACCATTAACTATGTTGATAAATCTATACAGTGTATGACATTACTGCCACTTTAGCATAATCTTCCATCCTCTTCCTCCTCTCTGTGTTTTCTCTTTCCTCTTTCTCAACCTCGTAAGAGAGTTACTACTGAAATAGCAGCAAAAAGAGCAGCAAACCTGCTTTTTCCTGACTCTGGAAGAGTGAGAACATTGCATCTTTGTTGTTCTGACAGTTAGCTGTTCTACATAATTGCCTATTTTGTCCATGAGTTTATATACATATTAATAATCTCTGCTGAGATGGCACTAGAGAAGCTTTTAGAGAAACAGTTTTGGAGTCCTTAACTGTCCTCTCTGATGCTCTTGGTTGCTTAAGCAAAACTGTGTACATATGCTCAGGTAGAATATAGTTGTGTGATAGAGTTCAGAATAATTGATTCCTGTGTTGTCTTGAGAAATTAATAGGAAGCATCTGTGGAAAAAGTACAACTGTGGGGTTTGATTCTTCTTGTCTCTCAACTATTCCCACTTGCACAATAAAGCTTCCTATACCCAGAGTGAGAAGCATATTCATCAGGAGAAGTAGACACCATATTTATTCTTTTAAGTGTTAAAAATATCCTGTTCCTAAGAATATACTTAATGGCATAAAATACCATACTTTTGATAGTGCCCTACAAAAACTGCTATACTCCTTTTCCCAGGAAGGAGAAATAAATGTGGGGTTTGTTTTGTTTTGTTTGTTTTTTGTAAAAAAAAGTCTTGAACTCCCAGACTTCAGAAGTATCCTGATTTTAGCTCAATTAGTAGGAAACTGGTTGTGTGAGCAAGTCTCACTGCTTATTTCACCATGCTGGAGACTTTCTTTGGTGACAGAAAAGATTTTGACACACCTTCTGATGAAATCTCTGAAATGAAGCCTTACTCTCACATTTCTCTCATAATCTTTCTGTATATCCCTGTCCAATTGTGAGTACTGAATAGACTGTCTTAGTGCTGGCTGGACCTCTTTGAGACATGACTTACTCTGACAAGGGGTGTAGTCTGAGACACTAAGTCCCATTAGGAATTTTTTCATAAAATAGCCATTTATTCACCATTTACAGTCCTCTTTACTTTCCCCATAATTTCCACTATGACATATGCTTTTTCTCCTTGTTACTTGTGTGTTAAAGTAGCTCACACTTTTTGATGTTTTTATATGCAGTTTTATATGAGGAAGAGGAACAGGGAACTAGAGGCTGATCCCTAATTCTGTGTTGTTTGAAAGCCTGTTCTTTCCTGCCTAATAACAAGCAGATGGTTAATTTCCCTTTTACTATTTTATTTTCTTATGCATGTTTATGTCCTATACAATATAAGGCAGTAGTTGGATGTTTACTCTCTCTGCAGAACAGAATGACAGAGGGGGTATTTGTGTGTGGCATCTTGCTTTATTCTAATATCACCTGACTTCTTTCTAATTTTACTCCCCCTCCCCCCCTTTTTCTTTTTTTTTTTTAATTAGTTTCTCTGGATTTAATTGCCAGTTCTGCTATGTTTCACTGCTCTGTGAACACAGAGCTCAGCCTTATGAATCCAGTGGTGAAATGATTCTTAAGTTTAATAATACAAGGTCAAGACATTATTGTTTTTAGAATATTTAATGTACAATAAAATTCAGCAAAGATAGTTTCCATACAAATTTTATCACTTGCAGTTTCTTCCTAGGTTTTGCAGCTTTTTAGGGAACAAAATAAGCTAGGTTTTTCTTTCTTTTTTTTTTTTTTAATGGTGATCTTATGAATTTTGATGATTGCAGGACATCAAAAACAACTGACTTTTGTTTAGGAGCCCACATAAATGTCTTTGGAATCTTTGCTATTTAAAATTATGTGGTTTGATCATAATTGGCTTAATTTTACATAGTTATCATTATTGTTATATGATAAAGCTCTGAAAAACATCATGTCAGCTACGATAGATGCTACCTCTCAGTATCTCTTCACTTTCTTGTCCTGGCTTACAGTTTTCTTAAGGTTCAATGCAGGAAATTTTATTATCTGTTTCATTACTTAAGAAGGGCATAAGCAATCCAGGAAGTTCCCGGAATGCATTGATGATATCTTCCTCCTCCAGGTGATAGAGGAGACAAAGGGGAGAGATGTTATGCTGAACCTTGTTCTCACCAACAAAGAGGGGCTGGTGGGGAATGTGAAGCTCAAGGGAAGCCTTGGATGTAGTGACCATGGAATGGAAATCAAGATCCTTAGGGCAGTGAGGAGGGTGCACAGTAAGCTCACTGCTATGGATTCCATGAGAGCAGACTTGGCCTCTTCTGACACCTGCTTGGTAGAGTACTATGGGATAAAGCCCTGGAGGGAAGAAGGGCTCAAGAAAGCTGATTAGTATTTAAGGATTACCTACTCCAAGCTCAGGAGCCATGCATCCCAAAAAGAGGAAGTCAGGCAAAAGCTCCAGGAGACCAACTTGGATGAACAAGTTGCTCCTGGACAAGCTCAGGCACAAAAAGGAAGCCTACAGAGTGTGGAAACAAGGATAGGTAACCTGCAATGAATACAGAAAAATTGTCTGAGTATCCAGGGATTGAATAAGAAAGCTGAAACCCTGATAGAATTAAATCTGGCCAGGTATGTCAAGGGCAAGAAGGAAAGCTTCTATAGCTTTATAGTGATGGAAGGGGGACTAGGGAAAATGTAGACTCTCTCTGGAAGGAAACAGGAGACCTGGCTACTCAGCAGATGGATAAGACTGAGGTACTCAATGACTTTTTTGTCTCTATCTTCATCAGCAAGTGCTCCAGCCACACAGATGAAGTCACAGAAGGCAAAGGCAGGGAACAGAAGAATGAAGAATTGCCTACTGTAGGAGAAGATCAGGTTCAAGACCATCTAAGGAACCTGAATTTGTACAAGTGCAGGGGACCTGATGAGATACATCTGCAGGTTCCTGAGGGAACTGGTGGATTAAGTGGCTAGGCCACTATCCATCATATTTGAGAAGTCATGGCCGTCCAGTGAAATTCCCACTGACTGGAAAAGGGGAAAGGCAACCCCCATTGTCAAAAATGGAAAAAAAAAAAGAATGTCTGGGGAGCTATGGGCCAGTCAGTCTCACCACTGTGCCTGGTGAGACCATGGAGCAGACCCTCCTGAAAAATATGCTAAGGCACCTGGAAAATAAGGAGGTGATTGGTGACATCCAACAGGGCTTCACTAAGGGCAAATTGTGCCTGGGAGATTTGATTGCCTTCTCCAAAGGGGTTACAGTACTGGTGGATAAAGGAAGAGCAACTGATGTTATCTACCTGAACTTGGGCAAAGCATTTGACATTGTCCTGCATAATATCCTTGTCTTTAAGTTGGAAAGACGTGGATTTGATGGATGGACCTCTCAGTGGATAAGGTATTGGCTGGATGGTCACACTCAAAGAGTTGCAGTCAACAGTCTGATGTCCAGGTGGACACTAACGTTAAATGGTATTCCTCAGAGGCGGGTACTGAGACCAGTTTAAGATCTTTGTTGGAGACATGGACAGTGGGATGGAGTGCACCCTCAGGAGTTTTGCTGATGACACCAGGTTATGTGATGTGATCAACATGCCTAAAGGGATAGGATGCCATCCAGAGGGACCTTGACAAGCTTGAGAGGTGGGCTCATACAAACCTTATGAAGTTCAACAGAGCAAAGTACAAGGTCCTTCACCTGGGTTGGGGCAATCCCAAGCACAAATACAGGCTGGGGATGCTGTGATTGAGAGCAACCCTTCAGAGAAAGACTTTGGAGTGTTAGTTGATGAGAAACTCCACATGACTTGGTAATGTGTGTCTGCAGCCTAGAAAACAAATCACATCCTGGGCTGCATCAAAAGAAGTGTGACCAGCAGGCTGAGGGATGTGATTCTCCCACTCTGCTCTGCTCTTGTAAGATTCCACCTGGAGTACTGCCTTCAGCTCTGGGGGCCCTAGCATAAGAAAGACATGGACCTGCTGAAGTAAATCCAGAGAAAGGCCACAAAGGTGATAAAAAGGCTGGAGCATCTCTTCTCTGAAGGCTGAGTGAGTTGGGGCTGTTCAGTCTGGAGAACAGCAGGCACCGGGTGAACTTACAGAAGCCTTCCAGTAATTAAAGGGAGTCTACAGGAATGATATTGAGTGTAGTGGCAGGATGAGGGATAATGTTTAAACTGAAAGTGAAAATATAGATTAAAGGAACAAATTCTTCACTGTGATAGTGCTGAAACACTGGAACAGGTTGCCCACAGGTGTTGTGGATTCTCTCTCCCTGGAAGTGTTCATGGCCAGGTTGGATGGCTTGCAGGTTGAGTAACCTCATCTAGTAGTAGGTGTCCCTGCTCATAGCAGGGCTGTTGGGACTAGATGATCTTTAAGATCCCTTCCAACCCAGACCATATTATAATTTGATTATTCTAATACATGAACCTTTATTTGCAATTTCTCTAATAACTTATAATTCAAACTACTAATGAAGAGGTGCATTATAAAAGCCTCAGAAGAGTAAATTGATACAAACACCACTGCATATCTTTTTTAGCCTCATTACTGGTGTTCTTTCAGTGTTCAAACTTAACATGCTGATAACCATTCTGGCTTTATACAGTTTTCTTTCATCCTCACATGTCTTCACAATACCATGGAATACTTTAATGTGAATTGCTGCTGGTATTACCTTCTGTCTGCTCGCCAGCTGTACCTAGTATTTGTTTTATAGTGTCTGAAATGGGCTGTCCTTTTTACCGTCCTAACATCTTGCCATTTTCTGGGCTCACCAAAAGCATAGTAAGATATAACATTAAGGTTATGATAACTGTAATAGGTATCTCACTGCAAGGAAGTTAGAAGACAGTACAGAATTTTCAGATATTCCTGCCTTTGATAACCAAAATCTCTTGCATATTCCTTCATCCTATGTCTCTTTTTGCCCTTAACATTTCCTGATCTGGCAAAGGTGGAAATTCTTGATGGAGACATTATGAAAGTTTTGCTGACTTGTTGTCATGTATTTAAGCAAATGAATAACGTTTTTTTCTGACTGTCATGTTTTTGTCTGGGAAACGTTAGTCCTGTTTACTTATATAAAAATCAAAATATTGCTAGGATTCCGCTCAAACTTTCTGGATTAATTTTTGCTTGAGTATAGACCAGTAAGGATAGCCAGCAAACACATTTTATAACATTATGTCTGTATGGAAACAGTGGGATTACTGGGCCTGTGCTCAGCACAGATAATGACAAGAAATGATAATTTTCTTCGAGAATTTATTTAAATTGAACATACGTTTTGTTATAGTGAGGACTGATTAAAACTAATAATGGATTTCTTCCACTCCTTTGCAGAAGATTTAAACAGATGACCCCCCAGCAACATTAGTCATAATTACATATATAAATCCTCTCAGTTCTGAATTAGGCTATCATGAAAGTAAAGCAGTTTAATTTAGTTTAAGAATGTGTCTATGACAGTGGTTTGAGAGAATTGTTTCTTGAATGTTATCACACAAAAATTATGGGTCATTTGAATGTACTGATAAGCAAAGCTGTCAACTTTCATTTTCCAAATCCGCAACATAACATTTCACATTATTAGGAAAAATATTTATACCAAAATTCAATCTATTCTGGATGATAACTTCCCTTTTTTTTTTTTTTTTTCTTTAAAAAAGTGTCCCTCTTTTTCAGAATCTCTATTATTACACATTTTGTAAACCAGCATGTGACAAATAATTGTTTTATTGCATCAGATTTCTGTAGGAAAATTATAGTTCTACTTTAACTGAGAGACTTTCATGACACAAGAAGAAATACTGACATTTTAATAACAAGCAATAACAATGTGAATTATGGTGGTGCAGTAAAAAAAAAAGCATATGATACAATAATTATTTAAATGGTTAACACGCTCACCAAACATCCATTCAACTGTCATTTCTTGCATAGAAAACTGAAGCAAACAATGGCATTTAACAGACCATGGCTGGCAAGTATTAAATCCTAATGACAGTCATATGTAGATTATTATCTATATCATTTATCAATTCTTTATGCTATAAAGCAGATTCCACAGATCTCTTACACAGAAAAGAAAATATTTAGGTAACCAGGGTGAGGTGAAGGATCTAGGAGATTCTGCATTATCCAACACATGACCATATTTATTTATTTACATCCTTTTATGTACAGGACAAATCAACCCAATCAGCTGTTTATTGTTTCTTGTTGGATTTTCGTATGCAAATACAGCCTAATTCATTGAAAGCACAACCTGAAAGATGATTCTCTCATGGAATGTCATTGTCATTGACATGCTATTTTTCCACATAGTGTCATGTGAAAACTTGCTCCAAGAAAAGGCTTTTGCTTGCCTGTATTATCTTTGTTGTGAACTGGAATGTATGCTTCTCACAAACAGATTCATAAATTTTCAAGTAAGAATGAGAATTGATGGAGAACATGTCTCTTGTCTCACTCCACAACTGTGAATAATGATTGACAGTTTAGGGTATAAAGGACCTAACCGTGTCTAGAAAAGCTCACTTTTCACTGATCCTTTTTATAGATCAGAAATATAATTTGTTTCAAAAGGAATTTTGAACTTCTCACATCTATGATGGACAAATTCAGTGACAATTAACTGTTTTTCTGAGATGTAGATTCATGTCAAAAGGGTGCTGGAAACTTTGCAAATTGTCTAATATGATTAACCTTTGTCCCAGAAGGTGACGTAGAAGGGGACCTATGTCTTCAGTCCTGCCCATTCATCTTATCAGGCATTCGTTCCTTGCTTTTTCACTGGCACTTAAAAATATCCCTTTTATATTCAGATTTCTCTCCTGGATTGAGAGGGCATCAAGTTTTATGAAAGGTTTCAGTGACTTTTTCAGCATGATGAGTTTCCCTAAAACTCTGTTCCACTGGCCATATTTACCTGTCATCACAAGGGAAAATAAAAACTACTAATCCAGGCTACTGCTGCTATCAGACGAACTATCTGAAGTTCTCAGTGTAACTGAATGCTTAGAAGAGAAAGAAAGGTGGAAAAGATATGATTCTTATTTGTACCTCAAAATGACTTGTTCAAAGAATGGTTCACTGAAGCATCTGCTTAGCGTTCAGTGGAAAACATTACCTGGAAATTTTGGAATAACTTGAGGTCTTTGAAAAAGTATTTTCAGTGTGGTTCACTGCATAAAAAGAAAATAACCCCTAGATGAGAGAGGTAGCATTTTAACTTAATAAAACTGATATTAAAAATAGTCCAGGTTTTCTAGTCCAGCATCTTTACCATCTGTGAATTCAGATATACCAGATGCTTGCACTTTCTGTATCATGCTATGCACAGGATTTGATGCAGCAGTGAACTGTGGTTCATTGGCTTTTGTAGGAAATTTGTTAGTAACAAACCTGTAGACTTAAAACTATTTTTGAATAAACTACCCCAGTAAGATATAAACTCTAAATGGTCCACAGTTGAAATTACTCACCACGACAGTCATATTTGAATAAGTTCTTACACTGAATACTTACACTGACTGACAAAGTCTTGTTAGCAGGATGGTATCTCTGACAGGTAATTTTTATATTTCAGAGTGTTTTCCTTGTTAGGGAAGTCATTTAGAGCTTTCTGAAAGGAACCTACTGATATTCCATGCAAGTATTGTGCGGAATATGAATGTGAACATATGGATGATGTCTGTTAAATTTCACTACAAGTCATCTGGAAGAGAAGACAACGTATGTTTGAGTAAACACAGAATTTGGTTAGCAGCCTACTGTCATTCCAAATCCTAGGCCGTCTGGTGTCTGGGAAGCAGAGAAAGAGGCACATCCCCTGCACTCAGGAGAACACCTTCACCAAACAGCATAGAATTGCACTCTGTATGTAGCTCCAGATTGGTGAAAGACAGCTTGTTTGACATTCAAGAGGATGAAATAGCACCAAGAAGAGCTTTCTTGAGCTGCTTTCATCTTTGCCAGCTTGCAATGTCATCATGTATTTCTGGCAAATAGAGTTTGCATCCATTCAGTTGACAGGTCCTCATGAATTTTAATATCTACGCTCCATATTCATGTTAGTAACATTAATGTTCCCTGAAGTATTTTTATTCTCTGGAAGAGTATGAATATTTCAGAAACTACTTTCCCTGTCTTTACTCATGCATGGTTCTGTATGCATGTGCTTGTGCACCTTTATAACATTGCTTATATACCAATTTTTTTACCAAAGTTTAAAATTGTATTTGTCCTGTCAAAAATAAAGCAGAGGCACTAACTTCAGTCTCCTATACTCCAGCCCGATAGCAGTCTGGTTTACTTGGACTTGGGTTCTTCCTAGTGTAGAAAAGATCAAAACATTGTGGATACACATATCATGTCATATTTGATTCAGGTTACAAATCTGAGGAGTGATCCCCTGCGGAGCGGCGAGGGAAGATGCGGACAATCAATAGGATTGGTAAAGCAAACTTCGTTTATTAAAGATCAGAAGGGTGCTTTTATACAGTCATCTCATTAATAATCACACTTGTCAATCTTCCATTGGATCACGATACAAAGTATCTTAGCATAACCCATCCCCTGTTACAGTTGCAGCTGCAGGTTACCTCCTCATTCCTTAAACCACAACATTCCTGTTATCTTACAAGCCCAGGGTCATGCTGGCCCATAAGTCATGTCTTCCCTGCTGCTTCTTGAGATAACTACTGCCGAGCTTAACAACATGCATCAGAAAGCATCTTCCTTAAAGGTACAAGGCCCTTGTCTTCTAGCCATTCTTCAACAATCCCCAATTGGGATGAAATAGCAAAGCTCCATCAGAGGAGAGAGAATGATCCTGGCCTAACACATAGAGAGAACTCATCCTTTTCAAGAGGCAGTGCTTTATACAGAGGCAGCAGAATACACAAAATCGTGAAAGCTTTTTTCAATGAAATTTGAGGAGAGAAGCACTGTGGCAGACAGTATATGACAGCCATGCTCAGGAACTGAAAAGGCATTAAGAACCAGTTACTGTTTTCCTATACTATTTTGTATTTAAGAAATCTGGCATATATTAAGAGAAGCAGAATTAAAACCATGTTCTTTTGTTCAAGTAGCTTGGTCATGAAGTTGCCAAAGCTTTCTTTTAAGATGATTCTTAATCACCATCTAAATAGATTGAAGAAAAAAAACCAAGCCAAACCAAACCAACAACTTACTAACTTTGGGAACTAAAGAAGAATAAGAATTACTAATTAAGTCAATGGTATGTGTAAAGAGTAAGTATCAGCTGCTTATAATACTAAATAGAATGACACACAGTGTCATAAATCTTCTGAGTGAAATTCATATATTAAAAAAAGGTAGAGATAATATCTGTGTAAAAGCACAATAGAGTGCTTGAGAATTTTTTGGTGAAAAGTTTCTTAGCCAGAAATTAGGTTGCTATAATCTTAAAATTGTTCATGACCTCAGGAATTCCTCCACTGAGTAATTTTGATTGGGAAAGACTCAGAAAGGAGAGTTTCAGAAGCCTATTGAAGGAGATGGTTGCTGTATCTTTGCCAACAGCAGACTGAAGGCTCTCCTATGCTTCTCTCAACTGCTGATGCGACAGGCTCTGTTCTGAGGGGAGGGAGGAGGCTACCAATCCCCACTGGTTTTCCAAGCCACTTAGCACAGGCTGCTAAAATATTCAGTAAAATAGAAACACAGACTCTAAGAAATAAATTTGTAGCATGGATGTTATGTCACACTGTCAGTGAGACACTCAAGTTCCACTGCCCATGTCTGTAACTACCTATGTCTTTATATGATGGTGGCTACTCCTGCTGTAAGCTCTCCCAGGTTTGGAAGTCCAGTCAAAAATAAGTATGGCTTTTGGACATCCTGATTTTTTCCACAGTCAGGTGATGTCTGGCTATTATTATTATTATTACTACCTTTTTTTTTTTTTTTTTTATTAGTACTTCTTTATCTTGAATTTTTTTTTAAGATCCTAATTACATTTAGAGTGGTATGAAATGGTTTATTTCAACCATTAGTTAAAATTGGGATTTTTCAATCACATTTTCAGATTCTTGTTCTGATGAAAACAATAATAAATGCCATTCAGAATGTGGATTTGAGGCTACCTGCTGGGGTTTTTTTTGGTGTCATTTTTACTGTTGCACTGAAGACTTCTATATATTAGAGGTGGGCATGGCTGTAACAGTGGATTGAAGAAAAGGATTGTCAGAGATAAAAGAGTGAAGGAAACCTACCATGAGTTCATAAAGTTTGTAGACAGATGAATGATAAAATCAGGTTCAGGATATTGTCAGAAAACCAAGAAAATATCTTAAAGACTTCAATGGAACCTATAAATCAGTTACAAAGATTGAAATTGTATTTAGCTTCTATGCAGAAGCTCTGAAGGACTGAGTCTGTTTTCTAATTGAAACTAGAGGCAGAGATTAAAAATAGCTTGCTTCTATTGTGCAATTACAGAAAAAGAATGGAACATGGTCCTTCTTCTTTCTCTTTTTGAAAAAAACCCAAAGATATTTGATGAAACCATTCGCTACAGAAGAAATATTCAGTGGCTGGAGAATGAGAAGAATTTAGTCAAAGTGTTTAAAAGCTGGCTGTTCCCCATGTGCCTAAACCCTGACCCATGCAGCAATCAGACTTTGCTTCCCAGTCCTAGAGATATTACTGCAGGGAGTTTCTTGGAAGGGTGAGAGGTGAGCAGCCCAGACCTTTAACTGCACCATAACCTGGACCCTTGCCCTCACACCTGGTCTGCCTAAAGTAAAACCTATGGAAACCCAAACCAATTGGAAATTGATTTTAATATTTAACAGCTTGTTTTATGGCAGAAATGTCTTTAGAACAAATTGGTATAAAAAAAAAAGGACAGAATTTTATTGTCCCTGCCATGCAAGCTGAATGAACTGGATCAGCTATCATTTTGCAGTATTCCTGTAAAAGAAATAAAGATCTCTAAATAATATCTAAAAATGTTAATATTCCAGAAAGACTCAGAGCTCGGGTACATTTATGAGCAACTTATGATTTTGTCATATTTGCAATGAAAGCTGTGATACATTTCTGAGCTCTGAATGCACAAATTCAAGTTGACAAAAAAAGCAAAATCCATAGATACCCCTGTATGCTACTAATCTGTTGTTAAAATCTCAGCTGTGAACAGAAGAATTATTGAATCACAGAATCATAGGATGGTAGGGGTTGGAACGGGCCTCTGGAATTCATTAGTCCAACTCCTCTGATAAAGCAGGTTCACCTACAGCAGGTTGCACAGGAATGCACCCAGGTGGGTTTTGAAAGTATTCAGGGAAAGATACTTCACAACCCCTCTGGGTCCTGTTCCAGTGATCTGTCACCCTTAAAGCAAAGTTTTTCCTTACATTCAGATGGAATTTCTTGTGTTTTATTTGTGCTCCTTGTCCTGTCACTGTCTCACCCACAGACTCTCAAGTCACCCCTCAACCTCCCCCGGACAGAACTCAATACATTCCAGTTGCTTTCTCATGTAAAGAGCAGCTCCCCCATCTCGCCTCACTGGCCTGTCTTTCCTAAAAAGGATACAGCCATCCATGACCACATTCTAGTCTTGTGAGCTGTTCCACCGTGTTTCTGTAATTGCCACCATAATTACTACTATCAGTGAAAGAGAAGTTGAGAATTGTAAAAGATCAGTAGTCATCATCTATGATATCACTGTGCTACTACACTTGATGGTAAGGGGAGCTGGATCCATTGGACTTTAAGAAGTTGGGGATTTCTTCTCTCACATCTGTTTACTGCAGTATCAGCCTGTAGAGTCAGCCAACAGTGAGGCTGAATGTGAACATCAAAGATGAAGACCCAAAACTGAATTATTTTTTTTTTTTCCAAAACTGAATTATCTTTAATATTTTCTTTATCTATTCATTAATCTTCTTGTTGATAACTTTCCTCTCTTTCACTGTTTTCTTCTCTAAATGAATACATAATGGAATAATGTATGTGAATGAAATAGTACCTACATTTTAAATATTGAAATGTTCTTTTTTTGCTGTGTATTAAGACCAAGGAAAACAAGTGAATCTAAGATATGTCAGTAGGACCTTCCAGGAACTAGAACAAAATCTTAGTCTAAAAAGATGACGGTCTTAACAGGCTTTTCATATTTCTACTTAGGAATTACATTCCATCTTTTCTGCTATGTTATGATTCTTTAATCAATAATAACTTATTTTTTCCTGAACTGAGTCCTATCATAAGTATCTTGCTCTTGGAAACAATCTTAGGAAAGGATATCAAGAGTTCAAGAATTATGGATGTGAAAAATAGTAGTTGCCTATAGCAATAAAAATACCATTTTCACATGTTAATAACTGTATTTGCTCTCCAAATTTGTGCATTGTTCTGAGAAAACAGGCTGTGTATGCAACATTTATTTTAGATCTTTTCTTTGAAAATTTGGAAAACCTACTCAATTCAACATTTTTATTTCTTCTAAGTTTGCATTACTCTATATATTTTCCAATTTTCATATGCATTGCCCACTCTGTGAATTCTCTGACTCAGAACTAGTGGCTGCCAATTAAATTGCTGCCATTTTCAGCTTCAAAGGACTCCCTACAACAGGAAAGCACAGCTCTAGTTTATTTACAGGCAGGAAATTTGAATGCCCATTGTCAGTGAAAGAGGGCTTCTGCTCATATCTTTCTGAGTAAACACGGAGTTGAGTACTTTATCATTCCTTAATGGGACAGGACTAAAGCAGTACTAAAGAACAAAGTAGTTAAATAAGCCTGTTGCAAATAAGAGCTCCACAGTGATAAATTCTATAATACTTCTCATGCACTGTAAACATGTGTGTTACAAGCCTGAAGTTTATGAATAATGGCTTAATTTTGAAGTAATTAGAATTCCATATCATTAACAGCAGGAAGTCTGGACAATTATATTTTAGAATGAAATGTCTGAGAAAAGACATTTCTGTTTCTGTGACAGTTAGGTTTATGATTAATGATAGAAATGACAACATGCAATATAAATACAAAACAGCAAACGTTAACTGTATCCATCATGAGTGACAGTACGAAAACTACAGGGACTCATCCTAGGTAAAGAAAAGCTTTGTCTTGTTTCATATTGGAATGTCCTCCTCTCTTTCCCTTATTTTTGAGTTGTTAAGCCACTTCATACTGGACTCTCAGCATGAAAAACTAGAGATGATTAGGTGCAGAATGAAGTTACATCGTGTAGTCCAGTCAAACGCTGTTTTTTGGGGGTGCTAGAACATTATCTTTTTGGGGTTAATGGTATCACTCAAACACATCTGTAGAAATACACCACTAATGGTTGTATTAACACAATAGTTATTAAAGTAAATTTTCTTTTCTCTGAGCTAGTAAGTAATGGAATATATTAGGTAACATAAAAAACCTTACAAAGCAGGTGAAATTGCTTTTGGAGTTGACATGAATTTGCTTCCATACACCTCCACACTCCCAGTTCCAGGAAGAATCACTTGCTCATGCTTTGTTTGATGTGAACTGCTTCTGTGCCCAAGAAGCACCACGCTTCTGTCTCCGAGCTAAACAACCTCTGCCAACTGGTGATTTTGGAATATTGCAGTGGAAAGTCTCCTGAGTTGCACCATGAGGAGCCTGCTGGCAGGGCTACCAGGACTGGAGCCATGCCATAACTTATAAATCACTTTGGACCAGGAATAACTCTGACAGAAACCCATCACATAGTAAACTGCAGATCACTTCACAGGAATTGAAAAGCAGTCATGTCCTAGATGTGTAGTTCTGATAGATCTGGTTCCTATTGCAGCAACTGGTTTGCTTGTTTGTTTACTGAAGACTTTATTAAAAGTTATTGTCTATCTCTCCCTCTGTTTTGCTCTCATACCTTATATCTTCATAAACCTATTTATTTTAGCTGAGGCATTGCTCTGCTAGACCTGTGTATCTTTGTTAGTTTATAAAACTAAACATCTCAAGGAGAAAGAAAAAACACAAGACCTCCAACAAGAAGCAAAAGTTCTATGGAAAACTGAAGACAATCCCTTAAGATTTTTTTTTTGACAGCTTCCAAATAAATATATTCATTTGGAAGCATGGGTATTTCAGTCAATGGCTATAAGCCATTTAGGAGGGATGGGCAGGGGAGAAGAGGCAGTGGAGTGGCCCTGTATGTTAAAGAGTGCTATGAGAGCTCAGAAATGAAGTACAGTGATGATGGGGTTGAGAGTGTTTGGATTAGGTTAAGGGCTGATAAAGCTGATATCACTGTGGGTGTCTGCTATAGACCTCCCAACCAAAGCAGTGAGGTGGATGAAGCTTTCTGTAAGCAGTTGGGAGAAATATCGCAGTCACTTGCCCCCACTTGTCTTGTGAGGGACTTTAATCTCCCGGGTATCTGCTGGGAATACAACACAGCAGAGAGGGAATAATCCAAGAAATTCCTGGAATGTGTGGAAGATAACTTCCTCACACAGCTGTTAACTGAGCTGACCAGGGAAGGTGCCTTCGTGGACCTGCTCCTTGTGAACAGGGAAGAACTTGTGTGGGAAGTAAAGGTTGGAGGATGTCTAGGGCATGATGATGATGAGATAATTGAGTTTTCAATCCTTGGAGAAACAAGGAGAGGGGTTAGTAAAACTGCCATCCTAGACTTCCAGAGGGCAATCACTGACCCTGACCTGTTCAGGAGACTGATTGACAAAGTCCCTTGGGAGGCTGCCCTGAAGGATATAGGAGTCCAGCAAGGCTGGACATACTTCAAGAGAGAAGTCTTAAAGGCACAGGAGCAGGCTGTCCCTGTGTGATGAAAAACAAGCAGACAGGGAAGGAGACCAGCCTGGCTAAATAGGGACCATTGGCTGGACCTCAAGAACAAAAGGAGAGTCTATGACCTTTGGAAGAGGGGGCAGGTCTCTTATGAAGACTACAAAGATGTAGTGAAGCTATGCAGGGAGAAAATTAGGACAGCCAAAATGCAGCTAGAGCTCAACCTAGCTCCCGCTGTTAATGATAATAAAAAAAGTTTCTATAAATTCATTAACAACAAAAGGAAGATTAGGGAAAATCTCCATCCTTTATTGGATGAAAAGGGAAACAGAGCAACAAAGGATGAGGAAAAGGCTGAAGTGCTCAACACCTACTTTGCCTCAGTTTTTAGCAGTGGACCTGGCTGTTCCCTGGACACCCAGCCTCCTGAGCTAGGAGACAGAGGGAGAAACAGAATGAGGTCATCTCATATAAAGAGGAAGTGATCAGTGACCTGCTACACCACTTGGATGCAGACAAGTCTATGGGACTGGATGGGTTACACCCAGGGGTGCTGAAAGAGTTGGCAGATGTGCTTGCCAAGCCACTTTCCATTATTTACCTGAAGTCCTGGCTAACTGGGGAGGTCCCAATGGACTGGAGGGTAGCAAATGTAACACCCATCTACAAGAAAGGCAGAAAGGAGGAGATGGGAAACTGTAGACCTGTCAGTCTGACCTTGGTATCAGGGAAGGTCATGGAGCAGATCATCCTGAGTGCCATTACAAGGCATATAGAGGACAACCAGGGGATCAGGCCCAGTCAGCATGAGTTTATGAAAGGCAGATCCTGCTGACGAACCTCATCTCTTTCTACAACAAGATGACAAGGGAAAGGCTGTGGATATTGTCTACTTAGACTTTCGAAAAGCATTTGGCACTTTCCCATAGAATTCTGTCACAGTTTAGGGTCAGGGCCTTAGACCAATACCAGATGCTCTCTGTTAACCCCCCTCCCTCCCCAAAGGGGAAGAGAAAGGGAATAAGGGAGCAATTAGAAAAGGAAACTAGAACAGCTTTAATGAAAATGAAAATAATAATAAAAATGGAATACATACAAATATATACAAAACCAGTACTGAACCCAACCCTTGCTGATGGCAATCACATCATCGTCACCACAGATGTTGTGGAGCAGGCATCGAGGGAGTCCCAGCCTGGGCCCAGCAGCAGATGGGAGCTGTGTTCAGGAGCTGGATTCTGGTACCAGGTTCAGGAACACACAGCACTTGGGATCAAAGGCAGAACGGGCAAAGTCCACCTTGGATGCTCTGAGGAAGGAACTGAAAGAGGACCTGAGCCAAGCCAAGCAAAGCTGTCAAGGCTCTCTAAGAGGGGAGAAGAGCAGGAACTCGTAGAGAGAGAGAAACCCTCCAGATCCCTCAGCTTTATACCCAATATGAGGTCTATGGGCTGGAATCCCTCGCTGGTCAGTGTGGGGTCCCCTGCCCTGTGCCCTCCTCCCTGCAGGTGCCACCTTTCACTTTCCTGCACCCCCATTGTGGTACAGGAGATCCAGCAGTGGCCTTGGTCTGCACCCCAACCCTGGGTAGTGACTCTAAACACGGGGTGTTATCCCTGCCAGCAGCAGCCACTGCCTGGGAAAACAGGCTGCTGACTTCAGAAAGTGGAGGTAGAAGTACTGAGCTGAAAAGTGAAATCACTGAACAGAATTAGTTCTGTTCTCACTCAAACCAGGACAAATTCTCATGGAAAAACTTACTGTTCATGGCCTGCATGAACATATGATCTACTGGATTAAGCACTGGCTGACTGGCTGGTCCCAAAGAGTGGTGATCAGTGGAGGTAAATCCAGCTGGTGGCTGGTTACAAGGGGTGTTCCTCAGGGCTCAGTGTTAAGACCATTTCTGTTTAACATCCTTATTGATGATCTTGATAAGGACATCGAGTCTATCATCAGTAAGTTTGCAGATGGCACCAGGATAGGCAGGAGTGTTGATCTGCATGAGGATAGGGAGGCTCTACAGAGAGACTTGGATAGATTGGGTCGATGGACTAACATTAACGGTATGAGCTTCAACAAGGACAAGTGCTGGGTCCTGCACTTGGGCCACAACAACCTCATGCAGCACTACAGGCTTGAGCACGTATGGCTGGAAAACTGTCTGGTAGAAAAGGACCTGGGGATTCTGATTGACAAGAGGCTGAATATGAGCCAGCGGTGTGCCCAGGTGGCCAAGAAAGACAATGGCATCCTGGCTTGTATTAGAAATGGTGTGAGCAGCAGAAGTAAGGAGGTGATTGTCCCCCTGTATTCAGCACTAATGGGGCCACGCCTTGAACATTGTGTCCAGTTTTGGGCACTTTGATACAAGAGAGATATTGAGGTGCTAGACCAAGTGCAGAGTAGGGCAATGAAGCTGGTGAAGGGGAAGAATAAATCTTCTGAAGAGCGATTGAAGGAGCTGGGACTGTTTAGTTTAAGGAAAAGGAGGCTTAAGGGCAGATGTCTTCACCCTCTACAACTACCCGAAAAGACATTGTAGAGATGTTGGTTTCTTCTCATGGGTAATTAGCAACAGAACAAGAAGGAGTGGATTCAAGCTGCGACAGGGTAGGTTTAGACTGGACATTAGGGAAAAAATTTTCATAGAAACAGTAGTCAGACACTGGAACAGGCTGCCCAGGGAGGGGGTTGGGTCACCATCCCTGGATGTGTTTAAGGGTTGTTTAGATGTGGTGTTGGGGGACATGGTTCAGGGGTGAACTTTGTAGAGCAGGGTTAATGGTTGGACCCGATGATCCCAAGGGTCTTTTCCAACCTGAATGATTCTATGATTCATTAGACAGTGCCTAAGAGCAGACAATGAGATTAAATTTTTGAAGTTTTCCCTTCACTTGTGGAGTTTATTAGGAACATTTTCTTCAGATTTTTTTAGAAAATGTTTTGCAGTCAGCTTCAATCGAGAAGTCTGGGTTGTACAGAACTGTCCTCTGAGCCCCTTGGGTATCCCTGTTGTGATAGGTCTAGTCCTTTACTCTTTGTAACTTTCCATTCTCCTGAGGTTCCTTCCACCAGCATATTCATTTATTCACCACTTCCTTGTAAAAACCTCATTTCAGTTTCGTGCCCTCCCACTGCCATCTGAGCAAGAGGCATCATGTACTGTGGCAATATCCAGGCTGATTATTTGGCAGGCCACTCAAACAACATAGGTGCTGTTACATTTATACTGCAGTTTTGAAATTATACTGTAAACTACAGCAGAACTCATTTATTTTTGCATTCTTGAGGACTCCCAGCTGCAAATTTTTATTAAAATTGTGGAAATGTAATATCTTTGCTTCAATCTCATTGCAAATGTGGCTGTGGTCAGTCAGCTTGTGAAGTGTGGGAACAAACTAACAACAGAAGGGCACTACGAAAATTAATTAAAGGTATTATGCATGTGTGATTAAGTCCTTTACACTTGACACTGTTGGGAGTGGCTCCAATTCCAACTGAGCCTTTTGTTTTTGAAAAAAACAGCTAAGGAGTTGGACTGCAGGAAAGAAAAGAGTAAGCCCTAGTAGGTAATCAGAAAAAGCCTACCATTCAGTGAATGTTTCTGCATTCTGAAGATGTTCAGTAAACAATGAATAGCCTTAAGTGCCTACATTGCAACTGGGCACTGTAATAGGAAATAACTATTCATGAACATTTTGTAATTATTTTCTCTGTAAGAGTCCTGGCTTGTTCTATTTGACAGTCATAACACCTTTTGTTGCACTGTTGCACCTATCACTCTAAGATCTCTGTACACAGCTAGCTAGGAATATACTCTTTGTCTGTGCAGTTTCATTTCAATCATATATTGAAAAATAGCTGCATCTTCCATGAATACTCAAATTCTGTTTTGCAAGAATGAATACAGGTTTCTGCTATTTGCCTTGTCACCATTCCCTTTGTTCATGACACAGAGATGCAGAGACTGTTGTCTTTACTTTGCACACAGCACTGCCCCACTGTGTTTCAATTAAGCTTATCAGCAATAAAATAAAGAAACAGTGTGGTGCCTAATGAGGCTGTGTCTAAGAACTCTAACAAATAACTTGCTTAAAGAAAATCTTTAAAGATAAATAGCACTCCTTGCATAAAAACAAAACAACCAGCCACACACGCAAAGCC
>JANHGN010013706.1:3535-14456 GCA_024605025.1 Megaceryle maxima | reverse complement strand
TACTTTAAGGTTATGCTTTCTCAAGGGTGATGCTTTCTGCCAGACAGGCCTTTAGTACCTCAAGGCAGTGGTTCAGGATTTTCAGATGACAAAAACTTGATATATTTAGAAAAGTCATTTGACTTTTATAAAAATGTGCCACTGGTTACACTCTAATGGCTACCTTAGATGATACCACGTGATAGACACTTGAACCACCTTCTGAGTAGCTAGAAATCTCTCCACTACAGACGCCACTCATCCATGCAGAAAGTCATGTGGCATCTCATGAATCAAAAATATATGTCTTGTCTTTAATGTTTCTATAATCTGTGTTTGAAGTCCTGATGAGTGGTTGCTTGGGAAGCAAAGAACTGTGATCCCACATCAGATTGTCTTGACTTTGCTCTGAGTGACCTCAAGAAGAGGAAGCCCATAACAGGAAGCTCTTTTGAATATGCCTGGAGGTGTGGAGAGCTGCCAGCTGTCATATTAGCACTGCACTTGGGTGAGACTGGAGAGTTTTGTCTGTGGAAAACACTCCATTGTTGTGTCTGAGACTCTGCATATACGTTGCCTTCATGGATGTATTGGGTTTGCACAGCAAGGTTTCAGTAGTGGAGGGTGGGACTAGAGGGGTGGATTCTCTGAGATGCTGCTAGAAGCTTCCGCTGTGTCCACTACATGCCAGCTAGCTCCAAGATGGACCTGCCACTGGCCAAGTTTGAGACCTTTAGTGACAGTGGTAGTGCCTCTGTGATAATATATTTAATAAGGAAAAAAAATGCTGTGCAAAAGCAATTGCATCCAGGGAGAACTGAGAATATGTGAGAGAAATAAATCTGCAGACACCAAGGTCAGTGACGAAGGAGTGAGAAGAGGTGTTCCAGGCAGTAGAGCAGAGATTCCCTTGCAGTCCATGATGAAGACCATGGTGAGGCAGGCTGTTCCCCTGCAGCCCATGCGGTTAATGGTACAGCAGATATCCACCTGCAGCCCAGGGATGACCCCTCACTGGATAAGACTGATGCCCAAAGACAGATGTAACCTCATGGGAAGGCTGTGCTGGAGGAAGGTCCTGGAAGAACCTGTGGATACATAGAGGAGCAGGACTTGTGACCTCATGGGGGACCTATGCTGGAGCAGTCTGTTCCTGAAGGACTACACCCCATGGAAGGGATCCATGTGGGAGAAGTCTATGGAGGATTGTCTCCTGTGGGAGGAACCCCATGTTGGAGCAGGGGAAGAATGTGAAGAGTCATGAAGTGTGTGAAGAAGCATCAGAGACACAATGTGTGATGAACTGCAACCCCCACTCTCTGTACCCCTATGCTGAACAGGGAGAGGAGGTAGAGAATTTTGGAATAAAGCTGAACCCGGGAAGAAGGGAGGGTTGAGGGGGAAGGTGCTTTTTAAGATTTGATTTCTCATTAATCCTCTCTTTTCTGATTGCTAAGAAATTAAACTAATTTTCCCTGGTCAAGGCTGTTTTGCCCATGATAGTAATTGGTGAATGACCTCGCCCTGACTTTATCTTGACCCATGAGACTCTCATTGTATTTTCTTTCCCCTGTTCATCTGAGAAGGGGGATTGATAGAGCAGCTTGGTGGGCACCTGTGCTCCAGCCACGGTCAAACCACCGCAATGAAAAGCAAGGCAAGTTCAGGGTACCTCTGAGAGACAGCATGGAGATTTTTCAGAGCCATGATGAATCTCCTGTTGCAAACCTACCACTGCTTATAGGATATTCTGTATCTTGAAAATGTCATAAAAGCAGTTTTAAAGGTGGTGAATTTGTCTTCTCCAAAAAATATAGTTCTCTATATTAATAGAGATTTGATCAAATTAGTTAATTCTCATGAAATTCAATTACTGCCAGATGAATAAAGTAAAATGTACTGTGTGTTTTCTTGTTTGAGTTGTGAAAGCCCTTTGTTCTTTAGCTGTATTATTTTTTAACATAGTTCTCACTTCCCAGTTCATCCTTGACCTCAGCTGCTCTGAGCAATGTTCCCCCATACCCAAACCAATGCAATGGGATTCTTCCCCTTCCTCGAGACCACGCTGGTTTTTGTGGGTTTTTTTTTGATTTTTTTTGTTTGTTTTCCCAGCCCTTTTTCTTGTTCTCTTTCAGTTTTGTGACCTTGCCTGTTCTATGACTTTCACTTGGCATTCCTCCATGTTCTTAATTTCCTCACAGCCATCCACAGTCCATTATACATAATCAATCTATGCAAGCTCTCCTTTGTCTTCCCCAACACCTCCTACCACAGCCATGTTTTCTGTAGTCTCTTTCTATTTGCATTTGTTACTTCTTTCCCTAAAACAATCAATTCCACAGCTTTACCTTCCCCTCCACATTCTGTGCTTAAAAATAAAGTACTGTACAGGAAGAAAAATAAAAACACATGCACACAAATTCAGTCACAACAGACACCATAGGCAAGCTAAAAAACAGAAGCACTCCTGTTGGCCAAAATATTTATTATGCAAAGACATCTTTATTAATATAAATTTAAAAACATCTGAAGAAAATAATAATTATTGCATGTCTTCACACTCTGACCAGTGAGCAAAAGGATAAGATAAAATGAAATATCTAAAGATCTTTCAGTGTTCTCAGTACTCAAAACACTTATTGACTTTAATGAAAGTTCTTACTCCTCAACTGTGCAATCAATGGGACACAGTATTGTGCCATATATTGTCCTGCTTTTAATATTGATATTCATGTTTCCTAGCTCAACAACATACTTATCTTATCAGCTTCCTGGGACTCGGGTAAATACTGCAGCTGCTTGATCCCTTGTAAAATGGTATTTCAAATTGGCAGAGGAATTAATGAATATTCATAACTATTCACCTACAATGCAGCTTGGATATCACGAGAGCTACTTGCTCTGTGTTCATGTACAATAGAATGTCATCAGTTACTGAAACCATTTGCACACACAAAAGGCATTTGTTGTAAATGAATTTGAATGTAAATTGTTACAGAGTAATTTGTTTCCCTGCTTCTTACTTTTTCAACTTAGAAGTTGTAATAAAAAAATACTGTTTCACAAGTATTCATGGAAATGTTATTAAAATGGAACATGTATATATATTCACAAAGAGAATGAGAAAAAGCTGTTCTTAATCAGAACAGAAGTTTGAGACAATTTTCTGTCATTTCAAAGAATTCTTTCCAAAGCCAAATACCTCAACCACTCATCTCCTTAACTCATAATTACTGCACCTCACTGCCTATGTTGGCTAAGTGGAAACCCTTTTCTATCCGTGTAGATGTCAAACTACTTCTAAGTTCAGGTAGTGCCACACTCAAAAACTTCAGTACAGTGTTTTTGAAACTATAGATTCAATCATTTCATATACTATACCTATACACACCCACGCACACTACCCTAAGGCAACTGCATTACACAGAAGCTGTCATCACAGATATTCACACCCCTGTTCCATGCTGCTAGGTAATATCTGTGCTCACTCAAGGCACTCCAGTACTTTCTGTTGGGAGTTGAATAGTAGTGATGGATGAAAACATTATGGTTTAATTACAAGGACAACCTTTCTCCTTTCATGCAAACAAATGCCTTTCCTAATGTTCTGAAACACACAGCATGTTTCAAACTGATCTCTCCTTATTAACCCATTAATGCACATATCACTAATGTGACTGAAGTTTTACTTCAAGCTGGGCTTTCCCATCCCAGTGCTGCTTAAATGTGACTTACTGGTTTTAGTGTGTTCCAAAACCTGAGTAGATGAACCACTTCTTTTGTGATCAATGCCTATCAAGGCTGGAGGAAAAACCTTTTGAAATGTACTGGCTGACTGTAAATACATATCACAACATTTGACGTCTTCGTCTTCCTTTAACGTTACGGATTTCATACCTTGATGGTTGGTTCTAATGTTTGCATACAGTGTAACAATGCAAAAATCCAAACAAAAAGCATTCACATCATCTAAGTTGAGTGCATCATTTCATTTTGTGAAACATCTCTCTTCTATGAGGGTGGACTACTCTAGAAGCCAGCATGTAATTGGGAGCAGTCCTTCTCACAGTGAAGGGTTAGTTTAATGTCATCCATTGTGAAGATTTTTGTACCTTTCTCATGTCTTATTAATTATCACTTTTATGTTTATTCATTTGTGAGATCATATGGGAATAATTTCTGTGGATGAGTATCAGGGAATATAGGACCATAACATACTGTACCATGGTTTTACAAAAGGAAGCACTGTTTTACAAGACTGCGTTTCTAATCTGACAAGCATAAATTTACATATTTTTCGGGATCATATAGAGTAAAAGAACAAGAAGAAAATGTTAGAGCTAAGAATTTTAACAAATAGCAGAATTCAGTTGCCTAGTCATAGGTAGGCACCTATTACTGATTGTGAGGAAGTACTGACTGCCTTCCTCTTGCTTCTGAAGGATGTGGGAACATGCATACACGTGTCCTTAGTTCAGTCAGTTCCCTTCAGGTGTCTTGCATACCCTGTGGTGTTTCAGTATGCCTCTGTATGTCCATAGTTAGACAACCAAGTCATGCTTTACCTTTTAAACTAGAACCATTTACTCCAGTAAAGCTTCACCATGTATTGTGGAGAATCCTCTTTTGAGATAGAGTCATAGAATCATAGAATAATTTAGGTTGGAAAAGACCTTTAATGTGACCAAGTCTAACCATAAATCTAATACTGCCAAGTCCATCACTTGTCACATGTCCCTAAGTGCCATATCTACACATCTTTTAAAGACCTCCAGGGATGATGACTCCCCCACTTCTCTGGGCAGCCTGTTCCAGTGCTTTACAAAACCTTTTACGGAATTTTTGGTGAAGTTTTTTTTCTTAATGGCCAATCTAAGCCTCCCATGGCACAGCTTGAAGCCATTTCCACTTGTCCTAACACTTGTTACTTGGAAGAAGAGACCAATCCCCACCTCTCTACGACCTCCTTTCAGGTAGATGTAGAGAGTGATAAGGTCTCTCCTCAGCCTCTTTCTCTCCAGACTAAACAGCTGCTCCTCACAGTACTTGCTCTCTAGATGCCCTCACCAGCTTTGTTGCTTTTCTTTGGACATGTTCTGGTACCTCAGTGTCCTTCTTCTAGTGAGGGGTCCAAAACCGAACACAGTATTCAAGTTGCAGCCTCACCAGTGCGGAGATGATCACTTCCCTAGTCCTTCTGGCCACACTATTTCTGATGCAAGCCAGGATGCTGTTGGCTTTCTTGGCCACCTTGGCACACTGTTGGCTCATATTCAGCTGGCTGTCAATCAAAAGTATCTCCAGGTCTCTTTCCACCAGGCAGCTTTCTAGCCACTCTACCCCTAGCCTTTAGTGTTGCATGGTGGTGTTGTGACCCAAGTTCAGAACCTAGCACTTGGCTTTGTTGAACCTCACACTGGCCTTGGCCCATCAATCCAGACGGTCCAGATCCCTCTGTAGACCCTTTCTACCGTCAAGCAGATCAACACTGCTGCCCAACTTGGTGTTATCTGCAAATTTACTGAGGGGGTGCTTGATGCCCTCATCCAGACCACTGATAAAGACATTTAACAGAACTGGCCCAAATATATATGTTTAAATATGCAACCTGGGATACAAATATAGATCCCAAACCACTTTTCTAGTTTTACGTACCAGGTACTGAAATCACTTGGAAATGGAAAATTCCTTTCCCCCTCATTTTCTACTGAAAAGTGAGAAGGGAAAAGAGAAGTTAAGAAATGTGAGAAAATAGCACATTAATTTATAAGTGTTCTTCTTGGAAGAGTAACACTTGAAAGGAAAAGTAGTGCTTTTTCTCATTTGCAGCAGCCCTTTTTAGTCAGAAATCAATATGAACTATCACTCTGAGGAAGGTGTCTATGCAAACCTTAAAGTAATGCAGAAAGTATGAGCTAATTCAGCATTTAGTGATCTCACTCCCTCCAAGTCTGTTCTAAATTGTTTTGGCAGCAGATGTGTCCAGTACAACTCCCAGAGTGAAACACTGATCTAAAACAGCAAATGACCTGAAACACTAAGAGCTACCTCTGAAAAAAACACCAGCTTTCCTCATCATATTCCCAAGAAAAGTCTTAAAATGTGCTCTGCAAGGTCAGTTGTGCACTCTTTCCTATAGTTATGTCACTTTCTTGAGTAGCTAGATATTCCACTCTTCTTGCAGGTTCTGTGCTTGGTCCAATCCTTCTGAAACCACAAAACTCATTTGGGAGGTAAACAGCTGAACAAGTAAGGTCTGGATGTTTCTTCCCATATCCCTGTTAACCATCAGTATAAGCAAAATTAAGTCTGGTGACAATTCATTTTATTTCTCCCAAGTATTGCCAGAATATTTCATAACCCCTCCTCACAATTGTCACATTCACTTGTCATTTAACACCTTCCTTTTGGTGTGTAATTTTTCCAGTTGAATTCTAAAATAAATGTAATAAGGGCCTTCAGAGTTTAATTTGGTATCACAGACAGTAGCACTATGGGGAAATTAAACGATCTGATAGATTTTCTTACTTTTCAAGAGCAAAAATTAGGTAGGACATACTGTTTAGGAATAATTTTGCCCTTGACACTTTTAAGATTAACTCTTGGGTTGTGGAATCTGCAAGTGAGTATGAAACACGCTATCTACATCAATGATAATAAATTTGCAACATTAGTCTTCAGGCTGTGATTCGAAACTAGGTAAAGTGTATTACCATTAGTTACATTGAAACAAAAGATTTTCCACAAAATCTGAGCCTTAATTTTAAAATTAGAAGTAGAAAATCTAATATTCATTGTTTTGCTGTTACCTCAAATACCAGAGAACATGTTCTTACACTAATCTTTCCAATTTTTGTAGATTTTTATGGTTGAAGATCACATAATACTCTCTTCCTGTCAAATGCATACTTTAATCTCTGCATGTCAGACAATTTTTTTTTTAATTACTCCATGTAAAAAAAGAGATGTGCAACAACATTGTAAAAGAGAAAAATCATAAATACCTCAGAAAAACATTTGAATGTTGTTTCATTTGACCAAACAGAAATTTTGTCAGGAAGAAACCTGAGGCTATAATAAACCCAGCTATTCAGCCTTTCTTCCACCACCATACCCCTATTTGATTTTTTACCCATTTCTGGGTAACATATAAGCAATTCCACAGAAAGTTTCTCCATTCTGCCTACCATCTGTCAACAAACTCAATTCTGACAGGAGTAGCCAGCATCTCAAGGGTGCAAATCAATTTAGTGTCGGTGTTGGATGCGTTCCAGCGCATTTCCTCAGCACAGATGAAAGAAACTGTGTCAACTGAGCAGTGTTGCATATGTTTTTATCTCCTGTTGGTTAAGGATTGATCTAAAACTACTAAATTCACTTCACCTAGAATCTCACATTTTATCAGGTAGTCTATGTATAGCATGCAGCATATAGGGAAGGGAAATCAATAGCATCAATGGGCAATTATGAAATAAAGAGACCCGGGCATGTATGGTAAGAAGCAATCTAGAATATAACCGAGTAGGCTGTGATAGGGAAGAAAAACACATTACATATAATGTCAGGTAAATATAAAGTCCATGCCTCCCACAACTTTCTTGAGCTATAAATTACTTTGTAAACCAGGACAGACCGCCACTGCAAGAACAAAGCATCCCTTGCTCTAAAGAAGGATGAACTCTTTTCATAAAGCAGTTCATTCATATCCACCTATGACCTTTCATTTCATAAAACACAAGGTATATCAAAAGCCCCATTTCTAGTAGACTATCTCATTTACATCAGATGAATAGAATCATTGATACTAACAGTGCAGAGCCTAGGAATTTGACCTCTTTTTTTACCTGACCAATTAGAGATAATAAAGGGCATGCAGAAACTTTCCAAACATAAATTCTTGATACCTCCTTTGATAAGGACAATTTAATGATCTGAGTAAGGGTTTGGAGACATAAAGATGTTAATCCCTGTAAATCACACTGCCACAGTTTCAAAAAGCTGTGAATCCTGAGTTATCCACATTTGAAAAAGCAAGTTAACTCCACCCCTAAAGTGGTAATGTTCAATGGATGAATGGTGGTCATATTTGTCACTTTTAAATATCGACCTTTCTTTAGACAGTCTAACAATATTTTCACAATTTGAAATGTACAATAAGCTCATTTCTGTTCATATTCATTCATATCTGTTACTGCTGTGATTTGCTCCAGGGTTATTCCAATCTTACTTTTCCATTTGTTAATTAATTCAATTTATAAGAACCTTATCCTCACTTTTAGCAATCTTTCCTTGTTTTCCTGTAAGGTCCTCAAGCATATTTAAGAAAAAAAGTAGAGAAAAAAATAATTGTAAGTATGATTTCCATATGATTATGATTTAAGTATGATTTGTATGTTGCCAAATTCCTGAGAATTGGCAGAACATGATACAGAGAGACACATTTCTACAATGCTGAAATGGCACACAATCAGACGCACCTTGTTTGGAAGAGGCTGCAGTGAGCAAGGAATCCTATAATCCTAAAATAGTTTGGATTGAAAGGCACCTTTAAAGATCACCTAGTCCAACACATCTGCCATGGGCTGGGACATCTTTTACTAGATCAGGTTTCTCAAAGCATTGTTCAACCTGATCTTGAACATTTCTGATGATGGGGCATCCACAACTTCTCTGGGCAACCTTGTCCAGGGTCTCATCACCCTCACTAAAGAATTTCTTCCTTTAGTCCAATTTAAATCTACCCTTTTTCAGTTTAAATCTGTTGCTCCTTGTCTTGTCATTACAGGCCTTGGTAAAAAGTCTTTTCCAATCTTTATAATAAGCTCCCTTTATATATTGAAAGGCCAAAATAAGGTCTCCCTGGAGAGGAGGTCTCCAGGCTGAACAACCTCAACTCTCAATGCCTGTCTTCATGGGGGAGGTGCTCCAGCCCTCTGATCCTCTTGTGGCCCTCCTCTGGATCTTCTCCAACAGGTCCATGTCTTTCTTGTGCTAAGGACTCAAGAGCTAAACACAGTACTTAAGGTAGGGTCTCATAAGAGTAGAGGGGGAGAATCACCTCTCTAAACCTGCTGACCATGTTTTGGTTTTTTTTGCAGCTCAGCATATGATTTGCTTTCCAAAAGGATCCTCCTGAATGGTTTGTGTGGATCCATGGAAGCTGTTATGAGTTACTGTGCTTGTATACCCACCAAAACTTTGCCTTTATAATTCCATAATAATCTCTCCTTCTCTAACCTAATTTGGTTTATTTCCATCATGTTCACCTCTATACTATCTGAACATTTCCCAGAAGTTCCTTTAATGATGTATCTAATCCTTGACACAAATTTCTTTCTCAATTTCCCTCCAAGCGTAGAAAAATGTAGTGGAATAGTTCATTTTCCAAAGATATTGGTGGGGATTTTTAACTGTTTAAGTAAATGTTAGCATATTTTTTGAGGAAGGTGGCAGTGGTAAACTCTGTTGGGAGTATAAACCATTGTGGTTTGTAATGCCTGTTCCATCATTCATTGCAGAAGCAACCTATTAAGTTGACATTGCGAAGAATAACACTACCTCAGAGTAGTGTGTATGTCATATTTTCTCTCTGATAAAAAACAGCTAAAGGACAAATGCAATGACACTGGCTTGAGATGTGAGATCATCCTCTATCCTCCCTGTCTCATGAACATCTGAGGGGGAATTTTTCTAAGATCTCAGCCTATCCTGGAGAACTCGTTGCTGAAAAAGATGAAAACAACCACAGCCTGAACCACTTTCCCTGTCACTTACAAAATTCTCTTCTTTGATTCACTTTCTCTCAGTGAGGTTTTCAAGAATGTACAAAAGAGTTCAGATGATTCATCTTCAAGTGGGGAAGAATGGAAGAGTGGGATGTTGTTATTTCTATTTTTTAATACTTGGCTATTCTAGTTAATAGTTGCCTAGGAAAATAAATAAATAAATAAATAGAAGATTAGATAAGAATAAATGAAAGAAACACTTCACATAGCACACTGCCAGCTTATGAAATTAAATATCGCTGTGTATAATGTACTCAAATATTGTGTAGAGGAATAAAAGTGAACCAGATAATAATGACTCAGAACATATCTGTCAAGATAATCAAATTGTGTACTTTCGGATGCATACTGGTCACTCCACTGCAGATATTATTTTCTTTCTCTAATGCATACTAGATTATAGAATAATCTGTGCAGATTTGGGGCATTTTTAATATTCCTTTTAAATGTTATGACTAGAGAAAAGCTTGTTATATTAATGCAAAATCCAAAAAATATAACCTAAAAGTATAGGTGAAATTTGAAACAGTGTTTATCAGAATTTAAGGCTGAAAAAGGATATCCCAGAAAAGAGGTGCATGTATTTTTTATCAATACTTTTATGCTGGCATAATGTAAGATAATTCACAAAATTATAAGAAAATAATTCAGAATAAAAAATAAATAAAAGCACAATATTGATCATAATTTATGTCTGGCTTCTGAGAGCTATCTTTCCAACAAAAGGAAAGGATCAAGACTGTGGATAAAACAATAAAGCAAGTTCTACTTATGTGCTCAAAAGGGAAAGAAAAGATTTAGGTTTACCACTGTTTACTGAGAAAGAAACATGACCAAATAGGCAAAAAATAGACTTTTGCAATGAAGTAGGTTAGGTAAAAAGAAATCTCTTGCCGTGTAAAACTACATTTTCAGTTGTGACAGTGCCTCTGTTAGAGAGTAAGGACTTTGGTCATATCTGAAAAGATATATAGCTGGAGCACACCAATAGACTCATGATTTATGTTCCCTGATCCATGAGACCAATATGACAGAAAAATCTTATAAACATTTCAATCATAATGTTTAAATAATGTGGCTGTTTCTCTGCTTTTCATATTTGAAGGTAGTTGCAGATCATCACTTTTCTGTGCAAAAGACATTAATTTCTAGTTAAA
>JANHGN010013705.1:45369-65744 GCA_024605025.1 Megaceryle maxima | reverse complement strand
CCTTTTTTTTCCTTTATTTAAAAAAAAAAAAACAAAACTAACAACCAACAAAACAAAAATAACTGGTTCATAATTTGACTCAACCAATTCCAGTGTTTGTAGGGCTGTTAGCAATGTTTACTGCATAAGATGGGATAGCATCTGCTTTTTTCTTCAGTGATTTTGTCTCTAATCAGTTCTGTACTGTGTCCTTCCTGAATGTGCAAAGGTGATGGAGACTATAAAAAGCCTCTGAGAGTGTAAAGAAGTGGGAGCATAAAACAGCAGTACAGATCTTTGGAGCTTTGTTACCTGAGGAATTCTTAAGGATAGTAACAAGCTTCCCTTAAGCTGTGAATTTGTTAGTACCTATGAGCTACATCTGGGTTTAGAGAAGAGTTAAAATTAGAAATACTGAAAACAGGACAGGATTTTGTGTGAGCTGAGATAAACATACTAAATATGAAACCCCTTTTAAATGATGTTGCAGAATAAAGATGACAATTGCCTTAAACTGCAGAGGTGGGGCTCAAAGCAAGCGATGGGGTCAGGGGTGAGAGGGAGTTTATCAGTATTGATTTTATTTTTTTTTTCTATAAATAAGTAATGGCAGGCAAACTTGTGAAGCTCTTCTCTGAGGTATGCTATGTGCCTTTGTGCCTATACTGTCACTGCATTGGCAGTGATCTCAGCTATCGTTTGTGGGACTGTGCATGGGTTATGGGTGCCCTTGTCAAGCTGAGCAGGGTTAATCTCCAGCATGGGGCTGGCCAGGTTCTGCCTACTCTATCAGACAGCTGAATGCTTTCAGTGGCTGGCCACTACAGCTCCTAAAAACATGGTGGTGAGGCTTTTGTTCTGAAGGTTTGCATGAGAAGAGATGAGGACTCAAGAAATCTACCTTTATTTTTTTCAGCAGAAAACTCAATAATATTTCAATGCTCAGTATACCTCTCCTGACAGCAGTGTAGATTTTTTCTCAATTTACAGCCGGTTTTTGTGTGTTGATAATGCAGTTGTCAGCCCAACCATGGTGATTTGCCTCACTGATAATGCTTTGTATCATTGAAGGGAGTGGGTTTTTCTCATGTTCTGGTGATGTGCTTCCTTACTACAGGTACCATATTTCTAGTCATTCAGCCTCAGCACCCAAACATATTTTACTTCCTTTTCTGATGCTAAGTCATGAATGTCTGTTCCTGCTTAGCTCATTTCCCTTTTTCTTAATGTTCTTACTGTTCCCTACAGATGTTTAGTATACTTAAAAAGGTGTAATAGTTGTCAGGTGATATCTGTTCCTTTTCAAATTACCTGAAGTAAATTTACATGCAAACTCTTCATTGCTCCTGGAGACCAGCAGACCATTTCAGAAACAGCAATAGTAAAGTCTCTGCATTGTGTTTTGTTTTACTGTTTTTTCATTAAGTTGCTTTCTAACCTCCTTCCTCTAACCAAACCCTTTAAAAACACCTTGGTGGAGTTTCCTTGTTTTATCAATTACAGACCCTCAGCGGTCCCAGCACTACTGTTAAAATGATGTTTTTGATAGCGTTGCTCACTATTGCAAAAGTGACCTTTCTGCACCGGTAAAATTCGGGCAGTCTCGAAGGTCAGCATGAGCAGTCCAACGAAGCAGCCTCAGTTCAAGTTGATTTCTCACTTCCTGGGATTAAACCACTGGGCAGGCTGTTGGCTCCTCTGGCTCTGGGCACACCCTCTGCCCCTTATGCTGCTTTGGCAGCCGTCCAGCTCTGCTCCACAGCAGTACTCACAGCTGCAAGGCAGCAAAAGCTGCTTGCTGTTGTGCTCGGGCAGTGTTTAGGGCTGCTTGATGTTGTAACTACATGTGGCTAAAAGGACACCTAACATAAGTACACTCCAGGAAGATTAATCACACTTGGACCGGGCAGTACTTGGTGTGTGCAGTACAGATAGCTACACACCACAGTACTGATGGGGAGCCTTTCTGTAGTAATATGGG
Organism: Megaceryle maxima; assembly: GCA_024605025.1. Taxonomy (NCBI): domain Eukaryota; kingdom Metazoa; phylum Chordata; class Aves; order Coraciiformes; family Cerylidae; genus Megaceryle; species Megaceryle maxima. The sequence continues at coordinate 63,784 of JANHGN010013705.1, read as the reverse complement.
CCCTGTCTGTGTCTGTCTGTCTGTCTCTAAGTACTCTAGAGGCTAATGCATGTGCATGAGTGGAGAGATCCTGAAAGGGAAAAAGCTTATTCTCGGAAAATACCACTGCAGAGTTGTTCTGTAAATTGTACAGAAACACCACAGCTCTGGTTTAGGCTGCCTGGTAACTGTCTGCAGTCCTGGAGCAGATGTGATAACTAACCAAAGGATCATTCTTCCTTCCTGTGCCAGTGTCCTTTCCCTCAGGTGACAACACCAGCTTTTGCTTCTTAATTCACTGGAAATTGCTTTTTCCACATCAGGCATTCCCAGGTTGGGGCTTCTGTTCGCGTGAGCCTGTTCCTAATCTTCTGTTACCTCTCATGCCCTGAAGAGGGGAAGTGTTTCTTCTGTATTACTGTGTTATTGTCAGAAAAAAAACCCCAAACAATCTACTTTTACATCCTTATAATATTAAATTTTGTCTTTCCTTTCCATATACCTACTGCAGTTCTGCTTACTCATCTTGAGATTTGGATAACTGGGAAAATATTCTCCTTTCTAATACTTGACTAGATTTTAATAAAAGTAGTGTCAAATGCCAACCATTTTCTGGATGCTTTTGACTTGTGGGACCTCCTGGGAAAATAAAATTTCCCTTGTTTCCACCTGAGTTATTTTATAACACTGCAGGTGGTCAGACATGGATCACAGCTTTCCTGTATGTTTTTTACAGATCATCTTTGGCTGAAACTTAAAAAAAAAAAATAAAATCTGATGAGCAAACTCTGTCAACTGTGCAGAACTCAAAATTGATTTGGAGTAATGCTGGCTTGAGCCATTGGCCAATATATAGGTACTGGGAAAGTTGTTTCCAAAAATGAGTTGTGGAATTATTTTCCCAGTTCTCTGAATTTCAGGAAGGCCCTAATGCAGTTATTGTACTAGTAAACAGAGGGGCTTGCTTACATACTACGCACACCAGTCTTCTGAGTTAAATCCCACAAGGTCTACCTTACCTTTGTTCTGTTGTCAGAAAATGCCCATCTCCTGATGTGTTTTTTTTCTTTCCCTTACCTTCAGATGTGTTTATTAGGAAGCCCAATGTTTACCCACTTAAGCAACTGACTGCACATTAGTTTTTTTAGTCCTAAATGCCAGATTGACTGTTTATAACTTAACCTTTTCTTGACCTGGTTCACAGCTTGCTTTCGTGACTTAAGGCCCTCATCAGTTTTTCACCATTTGGCTCCAGCTGTTCTTATAAAAAGAGGCATTTAATTGCACCTTTCAGTCAGCCTTAGTGCTCGAGAACGCTCATGAGTTTTAATCATGTTTGCAGCACTTTATATAGAAGAGACACTTAGCACTTTGCAGTATAATGTGTTTTCAGTCCTATATGCATTTGAAGTGCTTATATGGCACTCTTATGGGATCTTGAAAACCAAGTGGGAGAGGATGGACTGAGATTTAAAACAGTGGTGGAGCGCAGCAAGGAGTATAAGCATTATGAATAGGACAGGAAGAGAGGTGATAGGTCTTGTTCTGCAAATGCTGCCAGCGTCCAGCTAGAGATTGTTGACCTCTCACATCCATTTGCTTTGAGGCTATCAGTGGTTAGTTTGATTTGTTTCCTCTGTTCCCTAGTGCAAAAGACTAGGTGGGCTATAGCTTTTTAGTTCCACTTGTGACTATACAGATCTTCATCATACTCTTTTTCAATTGTCTCTTTTTCCCACTGAAGAATGTTTAGCTGTCTTTCATGCAGAAGCTGTTCCTTATTTTTCTTAATCTCAGCATCCTCTTTTGGATCACTTATGCATATACTAAAGTGTTTTCAGAGGGGAGGCCCAGGATGGCATGCAGTACTTAAGTGGGGTTTTTACTCTGTGATAATTATTCCTTTTTCCTGTTCTTTATTTCTTTGTGAGAGTTTTCATTTTGCTTTTTCCATTTGGTTTTCTGTTTGTTTGAGATGATATTTACTTGGAACTATGGTTTGTAACTGTCTATTGTAGTCCCAAGGTCTTACTCTACCATAGTAATGGCCAGCTCAAACTCCTTCATGTTGTATGGACAGTTGTATATTTCTGTGTGCATGCCTGAAAGTTTATCCAAATGAGTTTTGTATTTACATTGAATTATTTGACAATGTTATGCCCAGTAACAGTGTCATTAAGACTTTTCTGCAGTTTCTAAGAGTAAGCCCTCATCTTTATCTCCTTGAACAGTTTGATATATCAATAATCATATCCATTGTTTTCCTTTTAACCATTTTCTGTATTACTTATGAGCATATTGAACTGTCTGGATCCTTCCTTTAATGGCAAGAAGCAACTGATAACTCTTAGTTTCCTGTTCTCATAAATAAAAAAAGAGCTCATTGTTGAGATCTTCTCTCTTCTCCTTTTTGACTGCCCAGTTTCTTTCAGGGCCTTCCAGGTAGGTGTTAATTGAGCATCTTCTAGAGACTGAAGTGGACACCAGGTTTTCCTCTGTCATTTTAGTACTTTTTATTGGTCAAAGCTGCTGCCTGCAGAGGTTTTGTTTGCCAGTTTACAAGTAACCCTTGGTTTGCTGTATTTTGGCCCTCTGTATTCAGAGCTCTTGAAGCTGAGCTGCATGGTAGAATTGTAGAGGCTTCTGACTGAAAGGCCAGAAATCAGTAAAGGCTCAGTAATCAGGCAGATTCTCTTCTTTGTCCGTAGCTGGTGGAACTTGGGTAAATTCCCCTCTCCAGCTGGACAGCTTAAAACCTGCAGGAGATGCTGGTATGTACACTCTGCAGTCCAGCAGGATTGTTTAAAGCAGCATCAGTGGGAACAGTTCCAGATTAGCCTCTACAGCACAAAAGACCTACTGTGAGCCAGATCTGTGTCCAAGATGTATTCACATTATGCAAGTATTTCCTGTTCAAGATGACTATTAATCAAACCAGACAACTCTTTTACAGCAAAAGCTTTCTATAAAATTCATATTTAGGACATGGCGTAAAGTTACTCCTTAAAACAGTTGTTGATGTTTAAAAAAAAAAAAATAGAAAAAAAAATAAAAAAGAGTACCAGGGAGTAAAAAGACTGCTGCTGGAAACGGAATGGCATTTAGCTCTTGTATGATCTCATCATTATGCTTTTCATGATTAATACTTCATATTTCTACCAAAAGATAACTGTATACATTTAACCTTGCAAGCAGGTTCTACAAGAAGGGAAACTTGTGTGATTTTATTTCAGAGGTACCTTGTTGAGAGTGGAATGCATCCTGCATCATGAAAGATAAGCTCCTTTATTATAACTTGACAAGTGTCATGAAGTTCCATTACATCTCTGCTAATCCTGTTTGGACATGGAAACTGTATTAGGCGGTGTCAGTGACTTTGGCTTGTAAGGAACAAAATGTACGCTCAGCCTGCAAGTGTCTGGTGCTTTCCTCTTTCTGCATTGAATATCAGTGGATGTGAAAGTCACCTAGGTGATAGGTGACTGCTACTTGGAGAGCAAAACAACCACTGAACTTTACTCAAAGGCATGACTTATCCCTATCATATAGTTAAGAATCCCCTAATCTAGGAAATACATTTCACTTCTGAAGCATCTTGCCATCAGTCTTTATTGAACAGAACAACTGCCTTTTTCCTGGAAGGCTTTTTCCATGCTGCATTTATGTTCTGTGCTCCAGGAGCTGGTGGTTGGTTGTACAACAACTCCGACCACTGAGCAGCTTTCCTTGCACCCACCAGCCCTGTGTTCCCATCTATTGATGTTCTGCAACACTTGGTTGAAAAATTTCTGTTGGGTCGTTTGTTTGTTTGGGGGGGGTTGTTTGTTTGGTTAGGGTTTTTAATCTTTATTTTTTATTATTATTTATTTTATTTTCCCAAGAGGAAGCTCAGCTACTCTAGATCTGTCCCATCCTACTCTCTCAGAAGGGTTTCTGAGAAGTTTCACACTTGACAGTATCGTGTAAGTCTTCCCCTGCTCAGGGCATCTCATATTAAATCACAGTTTTGATCGGTACTGACAGTGAGGAGGTGTGTGGCTGGAGAAAGAGGGAGCTACATCACCTTTCTTACTCCTTTCCCTATGGCTGCTGTGGTTTTCCAGGCAACTAAACTTTCTTTTTACTTAAGTAGACAATTTCAAAGACTCCGTCTGGGTGTTGCCTTGTGCAGCGGAGGGCACGTGATACAAATTCTGGAGAGGAAGGAAGAACATCAGTCCTCAGAGTAAACAGACAGTTGGCTGCAGGCCACAGGGCTGCTCAGGTTTTAAAGTCTTGTTGGAGTTACAGGAATGACAGAGCTGATCCATAGGATCATTTTTCTGAAACTATTAAAGGATATCCATCTATGCTTGGTACTTGAGAACTCACTGGGAAGTTCAGTGAGACAGCCAAGCGTGCTCACTTGCAGACTTCAAATATGTTTTCTGTTGCCAGTATTAATTCTGAATAAAGCAGAGTTATAAAGATACATTTTATTCTTTTGGAAGTTATAGTTTACTCCATTCTCTAGGGATAGCATGGTCTTTTTAAACCCCCAACAGTGAGGTTTTTACTTTCCATCTCATTTGAACAGACTGAAGAAGGGCCAGTCAAATGTTCACACCCTACCGTGCCCTAGTGCACAGTGACAGTGAGGTACTTATTAAGTGGTGTGTACTATGATATTTTAATTTTTGTTTTAAGGCAAAATAAGCTCAACTTTATAATGAATTTTATAGAGGTATAAAAGCAAAAAAACTTTATCCATTCCTCCAAACAATTCCCTTGCTCAGCTTTCACTTGACCTGGAGCAAGGCTTGAGCTCTTTCTCCCCCGTCTTTCCCCATCTACTGGTTACAGAAGAGATTTCCTCTCATTAAGTGAACATCAGATGGAGCCCACCCTCAAATAAAAACCCAAACATTTTGCTTTGTTTTGGGCAAAGAAGGCAGGGAGGCATTTAAAAGACAGGAGAAAGACAAATAGCTTTTCTAAACAAACAAAGGATAATTGCTCTCGTAAATGTGGGTCCTCATAATTTAAGAGCAATAGTTTATATACTTGGTAAGCCTTATAAACAGAGAGGGGAGACAAGAGCCAGAGTAGTGTTCAATAAAAGGTCCAACTCAACAAGGCCCTTGATTGTTAAGTTGTGTGTTTTGTGAGCCTCCGCCAAGTTTGCTTGTTAGCTGTGCTGTGCGCTGGTAGCGGCACAAAGGAGCAAGCTCTGGGAGTTTCTCTGCACAGAGTGGTAGGAGTTGGAGGTGCTGTGACTGAGAGAAGCTAGATGCACCAACAAACTGTCCTATGGATGGCAAATTTCTATTGTGATGTTTGGGTTTTGCAGGTGGAAGGCTCTAGTATGTGTTTATGGTATATAGAAAACTACAATGTGTCATGTATTGGCCAGATGGTAGAAAACAGTGGTAAAAGCTTTAGCTTCACCATTGCCACAGGCCTCTGACAGTAACTAACTCCATGTTTTAAACAAGGGTGGTTAATTACCCTGTTTTGATTTTTTTTTTAAAGTGACATCAAGTATTTTTTAATAAGATTTCAAAAGAATTAATGAGTGAATGTTAAACAGTCTTCCTCTTAACCAAACTTTGTTGTGATTATTATTCTAGCAGAATTCTCATAGCATATCTCAGCTTAGGTATGTTCTGTTATACAGGTAAACAAAACTTGAACTGCAAATAATAAACCTTAGAGTTGACAGGTTTTCAGAACTGCTTGCAAGATGCTGGAGATTTCAAACTGCATAGTATATCCAGAGAGCTGCATTTCAAGTCTGCTTGCATCTTTAACTTGAGGTGTTCGAGGACTTTGTGTTGTATTATGCATTAGCTTCTTTCCCAAGCCTGTACAATCTGCTTGTTTTCCCTTTTTCTTCATTTTTTCCCCCCTCTTCTTTGAAATAAAACATACTGTATCTGCATATTCAGATTTTGTCTGCAGCAATAACTGCCCGGGATGGTGAACCAGTTACACCTGGCTCTGGCTGCATGTTTTTTGCTTCTAGTGCTGGGAAACCACAGGCTGTGTTTCAGCAGCAGTATCTCAATGCTCAGAGTAGTAGAGGGACCTCAGGATAGAGAAAGATTGATGGCAGAGTGAGCACAATTATTAGATGCGTTGCTTACTGTGGTTTCCAGTATGCCATATTGTGCATCATCTTCATAGGATATCTAAAGCAGTCAGGTTGGTGGCACCATGTGGTCATACCAACCTATAACACTCCTGTGAAGAAAGGCTCTGTGAACCTTAATTGCCTTTAATGCTCTGGCAGTGGAATTTACAGTTGCAAGGAAGCAGACTTCTGCGAGCAGGCAGTTCTGGCCCTCTGAGAACTGCTGCTCCAGCTGCTAAGTGATTACTGGTGACTAATTAGACCTGATAGAAATAAGCTGCCAATGCTGTGATGGGGAGTGTATCTGTGGTATATCACAGATGATTGATGTAATTTAGGTGCCTGTCAGTTGCTTGGAGTGCAGATGTGTCTCAGAGTGCCCTGCGGCTCTTCATTTCTTCTGTGTTACCAGGAACATGGAAGTGCCACCTGCAGAGAAGGCGGCTCAGCCCGCTGCTGCGTGCTGTGGCTGGCTGTGTGCTGGAGCTGGAGAATGCCAGTGCAAGTGTATTGATGGGGAGCATGAAGCCAAGCTGCTGACATGTCCTGTTCAGCTGTCAAAAGAAGACGCACAACTTAGTTTCTCCAAGTGGTAATTCTGTCAGATGCAGCAACATCAGGTCTGTTGCTTAAGCTTCTCAACCACCATGACGTGTAAAATTTGCCTAGATGTCAAAGCACATGCTGGGGAAAGTCTTAACAATGCATTTTATGCAGTGTTTCTTTTGGATGCAGCCTTTTGAAAGAAGCAGAATATGAATTTACATCAAGGTTGCCAAGACTTCCAACAGCATCTGAATTCCTTGTAGGTTAGTGCAATGGTTATAATGGCTTCTTTTAAAATATACAATTAAGTATAAACTGAATTTCCTAATCCAGTTTATATTGGTTAAAACATAAGAATAAACGTCTGGCTTCATCCTCTGGCTCCACTTGTCATTATCTGTATGACTTTTTTGACATCATAATGTGCAGTGGAGTTGTGGGTTTTAACAGAGGGCACGCAAAAGGGAAATGAGTGAAATGGCAGCACTTTTACACTGTCATACTGAAGCCAGCTCAGTGCACGTGGTAGTCTCTGAAACTGTAATTTGGGAGTCTGTTCCATTTCTGTAGCATGTCTCCCATGGCTGCAGCTGCTCCTGCCTCTGAGCAGCTCTCTGCTTTTCCCACGGTTGGGAGTTCTGGTCCAGCATTAGGCTGCAGTGGAGCTCACCTGAGGACCAGATATAACCCACAATCATTCTCATGGTTTATTGTGTCTATGCTTGTGCCACTCTACTGAAAGGGGAGACATGTTTTAAAAGGGATAATTCAGATAAAACATAGGTAGAAGCCAGGAAAAGACTACAGTGTAGTCATGCCTCTTGTAGGTCAGTACAGCTCCAAGTAGTGTTGCTTCCAGGGAATCGAGAAGGACCATTACCTTGCTGAGCTACAAGGATGCACTGGACACACATAGAATCATAGAATGCCTTTTAGTTTGACCAGCAGGTCTGGCTGTACTGCTGTACTGCTCTCTTCCCTCCCTTGCTTGATTACACACCAGAAGCAGTTTTCCTTCTTCCTTCTGGAGTAAATTTATGCTTACAGTGCTTTGGCAGCTTGGAATCTTCCAAAGTTTTACAGTTTATGTCTGTTTTTTGAGCAGTGCAACCACAAAGTGTCTCAGTTTTAAATATAACAGATGAAACCTGTGTAAGGGTCCGTTGCTGTAAAGCTATATCAAATACTTGTCAGAAGAATATTTGATTGCTTAACTAATTAATTTTTAATCTAGCATAATAAGGTAAATTTATCTCAGCTTAAAAAGTAGTCGTCAGTGCGCCTCTGGTTCTTTTGTTTTCGTATTTACCTAATTCTGCAAAGAAACTCACCTATTGTAGCATGCCAATTCACAATCTTAAATATTTTAAGCAAAAAGTAAGAAAAGAGAGAAAGTTAATAGGGTAAAATGATTTTGTATTAATTGTGTGATTGGAATATCCTCATAAGGAATTTTACACCTTTTCCTAGAAAAATGTTAAATAATTTATCTAATTGTCTTTGGTTTGTTTTTGTAATGATATGAGGAGAATATTATTAAGTTTTCCCTGGTACACACTTTTCTAAATGAAGGGTAAGCTTTTCATTCACTCATAGCACTTCTGTGGTTCTCAGTGCTTTCCATACTTAGAAAATTCAGAGCTGCTGTTTCATTTCTGGCCATCTGTAATTATAGTAATCTGCCTATAGATAGAGCCAAATATAGCTACATGTGGAAATAATAGACATATATATGTGGAGAGATAATTAAATCATACCAGTGTTGTGATTCCCTGCTGGAGAACCAGAGTCTGAATCAGCTGCAGTCCTTGCCAAGGCAGAACCTGATCCCTCAGCACAGGTGTTCAGCATCTCCCTGTTGCTCCACTATGGAGCTACCGGTACTCCACAAATCCACAGTGAGATCTAGGTTGCTTTTGGAGTTTGTCCACACCTTCTCTAAGCAATGGCTTGTTGCAGCTGGTTAAGCAGTACTCCCTCATCTCTAGCTTTATTTTGAAACTCTTGTGGACACCTGCTATAAATCAGTTTTCTCATCCTTAAGAATATAACAGAAACAAACAGCAGTGAGTGATGAATCACAGCCATGTGCTGCAGTGGAGTACTATTCAGTTCAGGTAGTTTAAACCCAAATTAGGATCAAAGCAGTTTAATAATTAAATTAAATTAATCAGTAGTCAATGAACCATGCATTTGGGATCAGTACCAGTAATGTCACATCAGTACCAGTAATGTCACACCACAAATGGTTCACTCGGGTCCCTATCTTAAATGGTGTTACTCAGACCAATTGACGAGGTTGGGACATGCCATCAACGTGTGTTGCTAGATCTCATTTTGATATCAGCAGTAATCTCATGCTGCACAGGCAAGGCATAGAAGCAGACCCCATACCTTTGTGTACAGCAAGGCTGCTAAATGCAGCTCAGATGTGATGGGATTTCTTTGTGTACTTGACATTTTGGGGTTTTTCTGTAAACAAAAATCTACCTTCTGTTCAGGGATCAAATGGCTGTTCACAGAAAGGCTGGTGAGCTTGCTGCAGTGTGCTGCAGGCAAATGAGGCTTTGTTGTGTTACAAGTTCTTCCGTCATTTGCCAAAGGAGCAAGCAGGCTCTGCCAGCTATAGTCTCAGCTAAAATAACTTACTCTGCCTGAATTGTTCCCTAGATACAGATACACTTGCGTGAAACTCATTATACTCAGTATAAAAGACCCAGTAGCATCACTGGTGAGTGCTGTAGATAAAAAAAGTAATGATGAGAAGTGACCGATTGGCTGGAGTGTGCAGGAATCATGGCTCAGTCCCAAGGCAGGCATCCTACCTTTGTTTCAGAAGAAGGAAAAGCTGATGTCCATGTCTAATGATCAGCCAATGAGGTGGAGGCACTGCACACCTTTCTGAAGCCTTTTCTTATTGTATGGTTTTCAAATAGCTTCTGGCTGGTTTATAATGTAGCAGATCACTTGGGAATGAATATAGGCTTCTCTCCTTCCAGTTTATGAAATAGAGATTTCTAAATCAATGGGCCATTCAACATAAAACCCTTGTGAGTCAAGTAGCACTTCAGCAAGGTATTTGTCTGTTACCTCATTTCAGTAAACTCAAAGCCTTAGAGGTGTTTTCCTTAAAAAAGCAGGACCAAGTTTTGTTCAACAAGCGGTAACATTTCCTCTGAATTGTGCAGTTTGTTCATCATCCTTGATCTCTGCTAATGCAAACTATGGGAACAGACACCTTTCTGTAAGGTATGATCTACTTTCATACTAGTGTTTCATGCAGTTAAATCACAGCCTCATGCTGTTTAGTGACAGAATTCAAGTTCTGCAAAATCCCCATGTGAAGAAGCTTGATGGAGAGATCATCAATAACTTGTTTTCCATTTTCAGGTTGATACACAGACATCCCATTCATTTCATCAGGTGGTGAACAACAGCTCTATTTCATTTGGTATGGAGATGTTCCTAGGGAGAATTTAACTCCTGAGATTCAAATGGAAGGTTTCAGTGCTCTAGCACTAGAAAGACCTCAGAAAGATGCAAGGTGCCACGTGCACTCCAGCCATTGAAAATGTCCTGCTTCAGAAGGAGCAATGCTTTTATGAGCTCTGTTTCCTCCCATGTCAAAGCATTCAATCCAAACTGAACAAGAGGAATGCCTTGTGATGCAGACACCTATTCCCACAAACTAAAGTGTGATCAGGAATTGGCAACAGATTTCACTGTCTTCCAGACTGGATAAGATAGCAACTAGTGAAACCTTCAACACTTTCTGCTAATTCCTGAATCACCCTCAGGGTTACAAAAGTCTTTTCCTGAATTTTGTGTGATACCAGTATTGTCACTGCCTTGCACATGGCTCATGTGTTCTGTAAATGGAATTAAAATGAAGGAACAAGTAAATCCACTGTAACTGTATTATAGCAGCTTAGAGGCCCAATGTTTGCAAACTCCCCTTGCTGCTTAATTCAGTGTTTCTCATACTGGCACTTTTGCAGTGTCATACATAGTACATGCTATAAATAGTCATTAATTCAGCATGAGTGGAGTGTAGCTCAGTATAATGAAATGAGGGGAATACTTTCCAGGCAATTACTGATGTTGGATAAGTCTCTTTGCCACAAAAAGAAGAGAGAGAGAGTGAACCAACCTGGCAGTGTGTCAGATTTAGCGTGGGGTGAGGGGAGTTTTAATCCTGTGAGATGCTGACTGCTCTGAACTTACTGTAGCCACTGGTACTCCCCACATCCCAGGAAGTACTCAGCATCCAGATACTGCAGCATCAACTGCTTCACTTGGAAATCCAGTGAGCTGGAAAATGTGGAGTCACTGTAGGTTTCTAAAACCTAATATAAATTCTTTTTACCACCTCATTAGAAGTTTTAAAATGTAGCTTTGTCATCTCTCTTTATTGGCAGCGTTCCATGTTTCCAAATTATACAGAAAAATACTAGAAATATTTTCTTTTTTTTTTTCCTATGTTAGTCTTTTACTTGAAGTCTTATGCAATTAAGGAGAAGATTAAATCATTACTATAATTTGCCTTCAGTACCTAGTGGAACTGTAACACTGTGTTAAATGCCTTTTCTAGAACCCAAGGCTCATTACATGTATGATATTTTACATCACACATCCTGTAAACACAATCTTGTCAGCACTTCGCTGCTTAAATATAATAGTACACCAGTTGGACAGAGCTTTGCTTTCTCTCCAGCTGAACTGAGGCATTGCTTCACAGCACAAAGTGTGTATCCGTGCCAACCTGACTGAAAAGAGTGGCAAAGCTTCACTGATGAAAACAAGCATTGATTACTCACTGTTACTGTGTCCTTTCATTTTTCATCCTGACAAATTCTTTCAGTAAGATTTTACTTCTCTGTTCTACAAAGGCAAGGATGACTGACAAATCAGGGCTGGCTGATGATAAAGGGTGGGAAAGTTCTTGGGTCACCTTGTCTAAACAGCAGCTTAAAGCAGAATTTTCTTCATAGATTAATTCCTCTATTGTTATGTTGTGTTCGTTGGTTGTTTTCATTCTCTCTGCTTCCTAGAAAGCTCTAGATGTCAATCCCCACTCACCCTCTCAGCAGCCTAATCCTTGACATAATTGTGTACAGTGTGATAACTTCTAACCCTCTACTACAGTGTTTTCACTTAGTCTTAACCTTTGCTACTGCTTCTTCTTACATACCTTCTCAAGTACAGTAACTTTTCCATCACCTCTGTCTTTCATTTACATACATTGGAGGTAACGGTATGGACTGGCATATCCTTTTCAATCTTCACCTACACAGGTCAAGATTACTTAGCCTCTTCACTCAGCATTTGTGAGTCAACATATTTATCATGATATTTTCATGAGGGTTTGATTTGTTTTAATTAGGCATAGTTTGTTGTCCATGGGAGGGCTCAAATAGAACAGGCTTCATGAGGTCAAATGAAATGGTAATCATAGAATTGTTGTGCTTAGAACTAGGTATTTCCAAGACTGTCCAACCACCAGCTCAAAGCAGGGCTGAATACAGGACTTTGCCCAGGAAACTGTTTTCAAGGATGGAGGTTCCACATCTCTCTGGACAACCTGATCCCATGCTTGACCACTCTCAGCATGAAATTATCTGTTTAAATAAGAATTTCATGTATTTCAATTTGAACCTACTGTCTCTTGTCCATTCCTTGGATACCACTGAGAAGAGCCTGGGTCCATCTTCTTTACGCCCTCCCTTTTGGTACTTACAAACATGAGTAGGATCCCCCTGAGTCTTCTCCAGGGTAACCAATCCCAGCTCTCTCAGCCTTTTCTCATGTCAGATGCTCCAATTCCTTGATCATCTCTGTGGCATTTCTCTCCGGTATGTCCACATCTCTCTTGTACTGGGGAGTCTAGAACTGGACACAGCACTCCAGGTGTGGCCTCACTAGTGCTGAGCAGAGGGGAAGCATCACTTCCTTTGACCTAATTCAGCTTAGGATGCTCTTGGCCTTCTTTATGATGAGACCACATCACTGGCTTATATTCAGCTTTGTGTCTACAAGGACATTTTCTGCCATGCTCATTGGCCCCTATGCTGTGCTGGTACATAACGGTTATTCATCTCCAGGTACAGGACTTTTCACTTTGCTTAACTGAAAGTTATGATGTTCCTGTCAGCTCAGCTTTCACAGCCTGTCAAGGCCTCTCTGGATGACAGCATGACCCTTTGTCTCATCAGCCACTCCTCCCAGTTCTGGGTTACCTGCAAACTTGCTCAGGGTGCAGTCTGTTCCATTAACCAGGTCAGTAATGAAGAGGTCAAATGGCATTAGCCCCAGCACACCAGTGGTGGCCAACTTCCAGCTGGACTTCATGTCATTGATGACAACCCTTTAAGCCCAGCAGCTCAGCAGGGTTTCAATCCACCACACTGTCTACTTATCTAGTCTGTACTTTACCAGTTTGTTGCTAAGAAAGTTATGGGAGACAGTGCCTATGTAATAGCTTAAGAGCAATTTTTACTCATGGATCAATAACTTCATGTTCAGGTAAACCTGATATAATGGTGGAAGTCTTGAGGTAGACTCATTTTTCAATTAATTTTGGCAAAAAGTGCCCATCCTTTCTACAGGTACCAAGAGCCAGTGCTGAGCTTCAGGGAATTCTCAGGATTGGGGGCAAACACCCCAGAACAAGTATCCCTTAAGCCAGTTCTTGCTAATAGCTGTGTCACCACCTGGCAGTATTTGCCTGCTTGAGCTTTAATATTCAGTGATGAGCATGATCATTTATCTTCTCAGTTCACAAAAGGTGGTTTTGGACAGGAGGATCACGCACCAGCTGAGATGGAGCTTGAGTTGGTGTAATGAGAAAAACAAACTGCAAGATCTCCATGATGGGAGATCAGATTTTAAGATGCCTCAAACCATAGTGCAAAAGTTCACACAGTGCCTGTGTGAAAGCGAGACTTAAACTTTAGGTGCCTTTTGTAGGAGGTGTAGTAGAGTTATTTCATAGAATCAAAAAATGCTTGAGGTTGGCAGGAATCTCTGGAGGTCATCTGATCCAAACCTGCTCAAGGAGTGGTCCCTAGACTGGCTGACTGAGACCATGTCCACAAGGATTTTTTTAATATCTCCAAGGACAGAGACTCCGCAACCTCTCTGGGTAACCTGTGCCAGTGCTCAATCATGCTTACAGTACTAAGTGTCTCCTGACAGTGTTCAGGGGGAACCTCCTGTGTTTCAGTTTGTGCCTATTGCTTCTGGTCCTGTCACTGGACACTACTGAAAAAAGCCTGGCTCCATCTCCTGTATACCCTGTATATATATTTATATGTATTGATGAGATTACCCTGACAGGTTCACTTTTTTCTTGGGCTCTGTAAAGAAAAGGGCTTTTTTCTTTTGTCATGATACAAAATATTTCTTGATTCCAAATGCTGTTGCTGTCCTACCTTTAAGTCTAGTCCTTAAGATACCGCCATATGCTGGTGATGCTAAATCTGAGAATAAATGTGAAATTGCATATAGAGCTAGAAATTAGTGATGGTGTTTAATGGAATCAGGGTAGGCTAATGAAATAAGAGGCTGAAGGATTTAAATAATGCCAGAGTTTTTGCTTTGAATAATAACTCTTTGAGCGATTCTGTAGATATAAACATCACATTTTCTTTTTCTGCATATTGATTGAGGTTGGACCAGGTGATCTCCAGAGGTCCCTTCCCCTATCATTCTGTAATTTTGATTTAATGATGTCAAAATTACTTAGAAATAATCAGTGAATAATTATTTTTCTCATTTCAGTGAACTGAAATCACAATGAATTGAAAAGGAATAACAGTCAGTTAAAATTTTACGAACAATGAGGCATTTATTTATCACGGGCTTCAGTAGACTGGGAAGTTCTTGAAGGTGTCATGAATATAGAGTGCTGAATTCTTGATTTCATGTGTATACATCTGATACTCTTCAAATGTCAAAGTACCATATGCTATTGCACATAAATAGCAATCTGTAGTTTGTACATCACAAGTCACAAACTCAGCAAGTGGGACCTCAGACGGCAGGACTGGGTTTCAGAGGTTGGCTAATGCACTTCTTTTGCAGTTGTAAGTACCATCTGTTTTTACACAGTCTGGGGCTGCTTCACTCTGGTGGTCAGGAATCTGTGTAACTTAGTGCACTTGGGCTTGAGCCAGTTGCATTTTCTAGTAGGAGAAAGCTGCTGGTGGCCATGTCTCTTTCCCAGCTTAACTCCCTAATTTCCCATAAACAAAATTTTAATCCTTATGATTCTGAATAAGCACTCTGGGCTTGCTTAGTGCATCATCATATGAATCTTGTGTGTGTTTGTAACAGAAGAGGGGATGACTGACTGTCACTCCAGGGACCTTACAATGTGAAGTATTTATTATGAAAAGTCCTCAGTTTATGTATTGTTGTTAAAGAGGTGTTGGGTAAGTTAGACGGTGCTGGTGTCCTGGGTTTCTATTTTGGAGACCTACATTTCTTTCAAGCCCTCTAGACTGTTCCTAGCACCCAGGTCCCAAAGGAAACTGCCATTGGTCAGCCCTTTGCTGAATTTGTTCCTTTGTAAGTGTAGTGGTAGCATTGTGAAATTGTAAGAAATGTAAAACTATGTATTAAGCACAGTTTTCTACCATTCCTTCAAAAAGCTGTGGAGACTAGCTTTGCTTTCTTGGTTTGGCCATATGACAAGAGGGAGAAGGGGATGCAACCTGAGAAATGAGGTATTTGCCTGCAAAATGAGAGAATCCTTGCCAGGATGCTAGCAGGTGCTTTTGAAGGAATCTCATTCCTGGCTGAAGGAAAGACCTCAGAAAGTTGTGGTCAACGTGGCAGTCTAGTTGGAGGCCTGTGGCTAGTGACATCCCCCAGGGGTCAGTGCTGGGTCCAGCCCTATTCAATATATTCATCAGTGACCTGGACGAAGGGATAGAATGTACTCTCAGCAAGTCTGCTGCTGATACAAAACTGGGAGTGGCTGACATGCCAGAAGGCTGTGCTTCCATCCAGTGTGACCTGGACAGACTGGAGAGTTGGGTGGGGCTCCATGGTTCAAGGACAAGGAACTACTGGAGAGGGTCCAGTGCAGAGCCACTAAGATGATTAAGGACCTGGAGCACCTACTATATGAGGAAAAGCTGAGAGATCTGTATCTGTTTAGCTTGGTGAAGCAGAGGCTGAGGGGGGATCTTACCAATGCTTATAAATATCTAAAGGGTGGGTGTCAGGAAGATGGGAACAGGCTCTGCTCAGTGGTAGCAATGGCCATAAACTGGAAAACAGGAGGCTCAACCACAGCATGAGGAAATACTCCTTCACTGTGAAGATAACAGAGCACTGGAACAGGCTGCCCAGAGAGGTGGTGAAGTCTCTGTCTCTGAAGACTTTCAAATCTGCCTGGACTTGTTCCTGTGTGATCTTCTCTAGTCGATACTGCTCTGGCAAAGGGGTTGGACT
Organism: Megaceryle maxima; assembly: GCA_024605025.1. NCBI lineage: Eukaryota > Metazoa > Chordata > Aves > Coraciiformes > Cerylidae > Megaceryle > Megaceryle maxima. Next base: position 47,688 of record JANHGN010013705.1, on the reverse strand, counting down.
AGGTGATCTTTAGAGGTCCCTTCCAAACCCTACCATTCTGTGATACCTGGAAAAGAAAATAAACTTTGGAAACTGAAGTGTAAATGGACCTTAGCTGATCGATAGCAGGTGTTGCAGGTCAGCCCTCAGTTAGGCTGTGCACAATTCTGTTGATTTTCAGTAATCTGTGGCCATCCTACAGACCTAGGGAGGGCTCTTGAGGGAGGCCCTCCTAGTCTGCTAAAACAGTAGTCTGGGAGTAAACACTATTGCTGATTTGTAAAGCCTGGAAAGCTCTTACTGCCTCAACTCTTGCAGGTTGAAAAGAGCTCACCTCATCCACTCTGGAGTGGACAATGACATGGTAACTAACTGAGCAGCTTTTACAGAGAGGGTTGTGTTCTCATTTCTATTGGCAGCATTTTTTGTTGTTGTTTTATTATCACTCCCTTACTGATAACTTCACTGGTAGAGGGTTATGTCATCTGCTCTGATGTTTGACTACTCAGATGGGACACTGGGTGGGCACTTGCAGGTATCTCACAGAATAATCCAGAAGCTGGTCTGAACCAAGCTGAGCTGGGATTAGCCTTACTTTCTCACTTATTTTTGGTGTTGGTTTTGGTATTGTTGTGGGATTTTTGGTTTGTTTGGTTTTTTTTGATCTAGAATTTAATCTTCAACCTCTTTTTGTACTGTGTACAACTCTGTCCAATAATTTAGAGGGTTGTCTCTTCCCATGTTATCAGCAAAGACTATGTTTACAAAGCCTGAATTTATTGTAGGAAGGATATTTGGACTATTTTAAATTACAATGACTTAATGAATCTTCCGCCATCTAAACCTGAGTGTGAAGAGAGGAGCACAGCTTTGTGGCTTTAAATTTCTTGCTACTGTTCATTCTTCTGTTTAGCCAATAGCTTACCATTTATTTCTCCAGTTTTGGTGGAAAAACCTGGATCCCCTGTTAATTTGAAAGTCAATCACTTCCGAGAGCTGTGCACTTTTAAAATGTCAGTATTTGATTATGAAAACCAATGTTCTTTTAGATGAATAATTCACTGTTGGTGAATATGCTGGAAACATTCATTCTTGGGGAAGTTATCTGTCTGCTGTAGAGTTTGCTACCAACTGGCTGCAAGTCATCTTGATTACATAATAACATGATTATATTGTCAGCTTTCCCCAGAGACAAGTGTTCCACTGCTTTATTATTTTTCATTTAGAGCAATGCACATCTACCAGAGCTACATTTCATGCTTCTTCAGGTCCTCTTGGTTTTGACTCCCAGCTGGGGTTTATGAAAATGTTTCCCTCCATTATATTTATGTTCAGCAACTTATCTTGATGTTCTATAATAATGTTAACTGAAATATCTTTTATTCTAAATTCTTCTGGTTTTGAGAGGTGAAATAGTGGAAATTTGGTCACCTGGCTGGAGCAACTGACCAAATTTCTGTGTTTTGAAGTTGGGATCCATTAGACATTTTTCCAGTTTTCTATATAAGTTACACATACATTCAGATCAACACAAACTTCATGTCAGCATATCATTCCAAGACAGAGCAGGACCTGTTTGCCCCAAGTCAGTGTCACTCTAAGCAACTCTAAGGTTGTGGCCATGTGGGTATAGCATGAGAGCCAATACTGAGCAATATGCACTTATCTACCTATATTTTTGTAAAGCGTGTTTTAAATGAAAAATTAAAACCAATACATAAAAAACTGGAACACAGAAATGTAAATATTACCCAGTCATGCAGAAAAGAATTTGACAAAATTTTGACCTTGGAGTATGTCAGAGTAACTCAAAGACAAGACAGATTGTAGTTGTAAGCCTGTTTCACCGAACCAAGTCATTCTCTGGATGATGAAGGTTTTCTGTATTGACCATGATGGAGTTCCTGGGTTAATTAAGACTTGTCAGGTGGAGAGAGAGAGAAGATGCCAGGCATTTTAGTGTGGCTTTGAAATGATGCAAACACTATCTTTTTGTTGTCTTATTTATCTTAAACCTTTATATAGAAGCATATGAAAATGTTTTTATATAAGCATCTTGTAAATGCTTATTTTCATTTTAACTACAGTTGCTTTGCACGTTTCAAAGCAATGCATTGAACAGCAAAGAACTGGATCCCCATAGATGTGGTAATCCAAGAACTGGGGGATGTTGTAATGCAGTGTGTCTGGTCCATTGATATTCCAGTCCTTAGGACCCAGTAGAGCACAGGATGCCTCGCCTCTAGCTGATAATGGTTAGGTTGGTGTCACGGTTTAGGGTCAGGGCAGCCCCTTAGACCTAACAGATGCTCTCTGTTAACCCCCCTCCCTCCCCAAAGG
>JANHGN010013705.1:0-37907 GCA_024605025.1 Megaceryle maxima | reverse complement strand
TTTGGTTTTTTTGTGCCTTCTTTTTTGGGGGGGGGCGGGGGGGGTGGTTGGTTTGTTTGTTTGTTTGTTTGTTTTTGAGTTGACTGCTTTCAGTGTGACAATTAGCCCTAGCAAAAAGAGCATGCCACAGCTCTGTATCAAGCTGTTTCTTCACCGCTTACTTTTCTGGGCTTGCTTTTTCAAATCCAGCTGAAGTTCACTTTAGTCCATTGGAAAAGAGTGCTTTCTGTGTGCACATGAAGAGGCACAGCCAACCCCCCTTCAAGAACTAGTCACTGGGCTCTTGGTTGAACTGCTGAGTTTGCCTGAATGAAGAATGAACTTCTTTAACGACACAGTGAGAATAAGTGTACAGGGTTGTGCTTTTCCCATCTGCCCGGGTCTGGTGAAGGAAGTAGCATTTACCTTGTGGGCTTTTCTTTGGCATCCCACTGAAACAGCTTTCAGGAGCTGAAGGGAGAACAACTACAGTATTCCTCCCCTAACAGCTCACAGCTGCCTAGGTAGTGCCAAGGTTATGGGCAGTTACTCTGTCAAAAATGTCTGCGACTTAAATGTACTCATTTCTTGCAGTGTTTAGTCAAGAGTATGAAGAATTAAAATCCCTGGACTTCTGCTGCCATCTTTATGACAGAGCTCAGACCTGCAGCCCTTCCTTTGCTAGCTTGGCTTTGACTGTGCTAGGGGTGCGCCTCTCTCATGTACCCAACACTAAGGTGAACAGTGTTTCTAGAGTATACTCTGAGACAGGTTTTGAAATATGTGTTTCCTTACTCTCCCTGCTAAAAGCAACTGTTTACTGCCCAACAAAATCCAAAGCCCATCATGCTTCGTTACTAAATGGGCCAGCAGGGTGCTGTGCTGTGCAGAGCTCTGCATCCACCCACTGTTCACTGAAATCTTGTGTTTTGTCTTCCAGACTCTGACCTGAGCATGCGGACGCTCAGCACACCAAGTCCAGCATTAATATTTCCACCGAATTCCCCTGGTTTCCAGAATGGCAGAGGGTCGTCAACATCTTCATCCTCAGTCACTGGGGAAACTGTTGCCATGGTCCACTCGCCACCTCCAACCCGTCTCACTCATCCTCTCATTCGGCTGGCGTCCAAGCACCAGAAGGAGCAGGCCAACATAGACCGGCTGCCTGACCACGCCATGATCCAGATATTCTCCTTTCTGCCCACCAACCAGCTGTGCCGCTGTGCCCGTGTGTGCCGCCGCTGGTATAACCTTGCCTGGGACCCCCGACTTTGGAGGACTATTCGCCTGACTGGCGAGACAATCAACGTAGACAGGGCTCTTAAAGTGCTGACCCGGAGGCTTTGTCAGGATACACCCAACGTATGTCTCATGTTGGAGACGGTAATTGTTAGTGGCTGCAGGCGGCTCACAGACAGAGGACTCTACACCATTGCCCAGTGCTGTCCAGAACTGAGGAGGCTGGAGGTGTCTGGATGTTACAACATCTCCAATGAGGCGGTCTTTGATGTTGTGTCACTGTGCCCAAACCTGGAACACCTGGATGTGTCAGGTAACAGGAAATATTTCAATATTTATTTCCCTATTTCTGCACTGAAAGCAGGAAGGCTCTACAGAGGGGTTTGGACAGGCTGGATCAATAGGCTGAAGTCAGTTGTACAAGGTTGAACAAGGCCAAATGCTGGGTCCTGCACTTGGGTCACAACAACCCCAGGTAACGCTACAGGCTTGGGGAAGAGTGGCTGGAAAGATGCCCAGCAGAAAAGGACCTGCGGGTGCTGGTCAATGGCCAGCTGAACATTAGACAGTGTGCCCAGGTGGCCAAGAAGGCCAAGAGCATCCTGGCCTGTATCATAGTGTGGCTAGCGGACGAGAGAAGTGATGTACTCAGCACTGGTGAGGCTGCACCTCAAATGTGTTCAGTTTTGGGCCCCTCACTACAAGGACATTGAGGTGATGAAGATTGTCCAAAGAAGGACAACCAAGTTGGTGGAGGTTCAAGAGCACAAGTCTTATGAGAAGTGGCTGAGGGAACTGGAGTTGCTTAGCCTGGAGAAAAGGATTCTCAGGGAGACCTTACCTCTCTCTACAACTGCCTGAAAGGAGGTTGTAGTCAGGTGGGTTTTAGCCTGCTCTCCCAAGTAACAAGCAATGGAACAAGAGGAAATGGCTGCAAGTTGCCCCAGGGGAGGCTTAGGTTGAATATTAGGAAAAGTTTCTTTACTGAAAGGGTTGTACAACACTGGAAGGGGCGGCCCAGGGAAGTGGTGGAATCACCATACCTGTAGATACTTAAAAGTCATGTAGATGTGGTGCTTAGGGTCATGGTTTAGTTGTGACCTGGCAGTGTTGGGTAAACATTTGGACTTGATACTCTTAAAGGTCTCTTCCAACCAAAATCATTCTGATTCTATAACATAGATGCCTGTGATTCTAAAAGCCTCATGCTTGTGAAACCCCTGGCCCCACAGCTGCACACTTTCTGTGTTGTCTTTCGGAGCAGCAATGCCAGTACGTAACACAGTACCAGTGGGACAGGCACTGCTACAATCTAAATGCCCCCAAAGCCAGCAGCACCTCTTGAGTGGCTGGGCCCCCTCCAATGGGGACGAGCTGGCAGAGGAGGCTCATTCAAATAGGACAAGTACTTACAGATTTTTGCACAAAGCACTCTTACAAGGGTCAGTGCTGCATCATATGGTGAAGGCTAGTTACTTCAGCAAAAATTGGTTTATCTTTTCCATATATATATATAATTTGTACATGACTTGAGGAGGAACTTGGAATCACTGGTAGGCTTTTGTCTGGGTTTATCTATATCAACTGTCATCCCTAGCTAAACTTCAAGGTCCACCTGTTTCCATTGCTATTTTAACCAGACTTCCGTAGCTTGTACCATTATTTTTATTAGTATTTTTTTTAATAGAATATATATTTGCTTAGCGGCCCTTTGTTTTTCCTTTCACCCTGTTACGATGGATCACTGCAGCTGTTTAGATCAGTAGAAATGCTTTAGACAATTTTCCTCAGACCTGCTCTGGGTAAACAAGATGTTTTTTCCCAAGGTCAGCTATACAGAATTTCCTGTCTGCAAATAGGCTGGCACTTAATAGAAAGGACATAGCCAAACAGAGCACTGAAGCAAATTTGATGTTCAATACTTCTGTAATCTCACTTGTTATCAGTCTAATGTTGTTATTAATCAGTTGGAGCAGACTTGCCATTGCAGAGGTATTAATGGCAACAAGCAGGATGAAGTGGGGATAGGAAGGAGCGCTACTGAGTAACTGGTACCCCAATAAACTGACTTTTCCAAGGCTACCTGTCTGGTGTACACTGACTTGTTTCTTTTTTTTTGCCTTTTATTTATTTTTTTTTTAAACTGATTTATTTAACTCTTTCACCTACTATTCCTAGGATGGCAGAATGTCATGGAAGACATCAAACCAAATCAGAATTATTCATTTTTGGTCATTGCTCTCTGAAACCATCAGGCAATAAGGAGTCTCTGCAGGACTCTATGTGACAAGACTTTGGGCAGTGACCTTGAGTGTGAATTAGTTATTGTCAGTACATACTGACATTAGATCTGGGTTGCTAACTTTGCTGTCAGTTTGAAGCATCTTCAACACCAAGAGACAATGTATGTGCCTATGTGATTTAGACCTAGAGCTACATGTGGCTTTGAAGGCTGGCTGTATCCCTGGCATATTTATGCTTTTCTTCCTACATCCTCTAGGGTGGTATGTAGAGTCGAGAGGCTGGCCTTGGAGAGACAGGACAAGTAGAATTGCTGAGCTGAGGGTGAACACACCAGTCTGTTACTGACACTCTGAGTGCACTTGGGGCGCTTGTAGGTGGCTGAAAACGCTTTGGTCCACAGCTCCTACTCAATAGATATACTATACACAGAGGGTGACTTTTTCAAAAGCAGGGAAAATGAGAAGATGATACCAGGTCTTGATTATTTTGGGGTCTGTCTTCATTTGTGGTTTCCCCAAGCCTGTTAACTTTGAGACCTAGAAGACAGTGTCCATCCCTAATAGCTCATCAGTTTTGTCTAAAGAGTGTAGAGGGTGAGCAAAATACCTGTCTGTCTTGAATTTGTCTCATCAGTGGGACAGGAAAATAATTTTAATTTCACACTGTTCTAAGTTTTCCTTTCTTTTTGGAGCAGGTGAGGGGAAAATCCTAGTTTTGAACATTCTCAAAAGTCAGGGTGTTTAAGTTCAGACATGGCTTTTGCTGTATGTGTCTGCATATGAATTGAAGGTAGTTGATCTCTGAGGTCTTGTTTTGAGTCCACTTTTTTTCATTCTGATGTGGGGTAATTTTGGAGGATGTTTTGGAGCAGGATTCCATTTTCCCTCCTGTCTATAGTTAGGACAAGGCTTGCACCTACACACTGAAGCAATTCTGAGGACCAAAGCATTTCACTGGTTTGGTTTCATACTGAGGAAGAGAGGTTAGGTACATGTGCCAGGGGATAACGCTGTACTTGCAGCTAGTTAATTAAAACTCAGTTCACAGTTGTACAACCCATTGAATAACTCTTCCAGTTTGGATGGTTACTTGGCAGCAACAACATACCAAAAATCTTTAATGTCAAAACCAGATGTTTGTATTAACTGTAAAAGTTTTCCACAATGTAAGTTCTGTCACTCTCAGCATCCACTTTGTGGGCAGGTCTGAGATATCTCTAGAAGTTGGTTGAGTTTGACTGCAAGTTATTATCCAATACACTAGCCAACACTTTTTTCAGTCTGTTTGGAAGTTTCTCCTCCTTTTTAAAAATCATTTATACTTACTTTATGGAAAATCCTGTTACAAGAGCTTGTTTTTTACATTTTTTTATTATTTAGGACAGAAAAATCATTTGAGACCCAGGAACCTGTCATTTTGCCTAAAAATCAGGCGGTTCTATATCAACATGGACTCTTTTTCTGGTGAAACCATTTTGAATACCCTTCCCATGAAATATTTTACAGTGTAGCCAAAGTAACTAGACAAGGTGATGCTGAGCTTGTCAAAACAGTGATCACACACTGATGTATGTGACTCCAACCCTGCTGAGACTTCTAACCCATTCACTTTCTAATTGCGGTCATTAAAGCTTTCCCCCTTCTTGGATCCTCAGCAGACAGAATGTTCTCCTTGGCCGCGTGGACCTTTCATTCTCACTTAGCCAGATTTTTAAATTGAATTTTGGTCAGCATGTAAAATATCCAGACTGACTCTTTCATTCATCAGCCTCCTCAGGCAAATGCAATACTGACAGCTACATCAGGTCCAGCAGAACTTTGCCTAGGTGCCAGCTTCTTCTATGGAAACTGAGCTCAAGGACTGGGATTGCTGTGGTGTGTTTTGTATCATCTACTGTAAAGAGTGTGAAATATTTACATCATTAGTATTTTACTGCTTCCCTCTAGAAAAATTACTTGCTTATTGAGTGCGTGTGTAGTATTTACTTGAAGGCAAACGTATTTCCAAAGACTGCACCATAACATAGATGGTTTTGCAACAGAGTCTGAAGAGGAAATAGCAGCATTCAGTTTTACAGAAATGTTGTTTGTTGAACAAAGCGCTTTACTTTCGGGTCCCAGAGCTTCTGTGTGACCTGTGGACATTTTGGCCATTTCATTGCGTGAGGCCTAAAATAAAATTTGCATCTGTTCAAATAAATTGGAATCCTAAATTACAGATCCAGTTGCAAATTCAAATGATGAATGTAGAAGTCTAATTGCATGTGGATAATTTCTTCAAGTCCATATCCCATGCCTCTTACAATGTTTGTGTGAGCCCTTTGGATTATCTCAAAGGATTATTTTTTTTCCATTTTTTTTTTTTAAGAACTGAAGCATATTCAAACCTTCCACTAAGCTTCTGAATGAGAACCTGTTGTATCAAGTGATACGGGTTTGGGTCATTCATTTTCAAGGTGGTCTCGTTTTTTAGGACGTCTCCACACATTGTCACGCTCTTTACTCCCAGACTACAGGATTTGTGCAGCATTTCTGATACATGGAGGTCTAAGGTCATCATCCTGACTTCTCTGGCTTTTCATGGATCACTTCATCCCTGTTGGCCAGTGTTTCTGCAATACAGAAAAGCTCTTTATATCTGTATCTGAGGGCCTCTCTTTAGGAATAAGCTGCAGAATTTGTCTGAGTAGACATTGATGGCTAAAACTGGTGGGCCTTGATCACTAACAGGTAGACCCTCCCTTCTTCCTTGCAGCTGTTTCTAGCTGTGCTAATGCAGTGTGCCCATATGAACTTGGCACAGATAAGAATTTCCCTTCAGGAGCCTGAGACTGCAAGTTTGCAGTGCAGCAGAAACAGCAGAAACTTTCCAAAAAAAGCTTTCGTTCATCACTATGCACGGAGTGGAGGTTAAAAATAGGGAAAGCTGTTGAGCATGTTTTTCCCTTCAATCTAGTACTTTATCTTTCCTTGGAAGATCTGATGTTTCTCCTCTAGTCTAGTTACTTCCACTCGTGGCCAGACTTTCTCACTTGAAACAGCCCTTCTCTGCATCTGTCCATGTCCTCCCATGCCCTTACCAGTCTGTTGGCTCCTTCTGCCTCTCCTCATTCTACTTGGGTTACCCAAATTTCCACCCTTCTGCAAGCACATAGTCTTGACATAGTTTTGCATCCTTCCCACATTGCAGGCTTGGGGCTGGATTCACATCTGTTTTCCAAATGCTTCTTGAAGGGTGGGGTTTGTCTTTTTTTTAATGGGGTTGGATGGTGAAAGAGCCTCTGATGTTGGTTTACAAAGTCAACCAGGCAGCAGTCAGACTGCCTCTGAACAAAAAGCTGCATTGGTTGTCATGTAGCACCATTTTCTCGAATTGTCACAGGGTTTATGTTGCAGTAGCAGATCACGGGTTTTTCCCTAGGTAAACCTAGCACCATCATTTTACATCTGGGATAGGGCCAAACCTGTCCGTCACTTTGCTGGTGCTCAAAACCCCAAAGCAAACTGGGTGACTCCAGTGGAGTTTTTTATTTCCTCTGGTGCAGGGACACATCACCCCAGACCAGTCAGTCAGGACGATTCTGCTCTTGCACCATGCAAATCTCTTTGTCACACTCAGCGTGCAATTCCATGCCCACCTTTCTGGTTTTTGCTATGTGATTCGCTTCAATTCACTGTGTTTTTCCACTTAGGCTGCTCCAAAGTGACATGCATCAGTTTGACTCGCGAAGCCTCCATCAAGCTGTCTCCCTTACACGGCAAGCAAATCTCCATTCGCTACTTGGACATGACAGACTGCTTCGTCCTGGAGGATGAAGGACTGCACACCATCGCCGCTCACTGCACTCAGCTGACCCACCTGTATCTGCGCCGCTGCGTCCGCATCACCGACGAGGGTCTCCGCTACCTGATGATTTACTGCACGTCCATCAAGGAACTGAGCGTGAGCGACTGTCGCTTTGTCAGTGACTTCGGCATGCGGGAGATCGCCAAGCTGGAGTCACGCCTCCGATACCTTAGCATCGCTCACTGCGGCCGGATCACCGACGTGGGCATCCGGTACATAGCCAAATACTGCAGCAAGCTGCGCTACCTCAACGCGCGGGGCTGCGAGGGCATCACGGACCACGGTGTGGAGTACCTCGCCAAAAATTGCACAAAACTCAAATCACTAGATATTGGCAAGTGCCCTCTGGTCTCAGACACCGGTCTGGAGTTTCTAGCCCTCAACTGCTTCAACCTGAAGCGCCTGAGCTTGAAGTCGTGTGAGAGCATCACTGGGCAGGGCCTGCAGATCGTGGCTGCCAACTGTTTTGACCTACAGATGTTGAATGTGCAGGACTGTGATGTCTCTGTGGATGCTCTGCGGTTTGTTAAACGGCATTGCAAGCGCTGTATTATAGAGCACACCAACCCTGCCTTCTTCTGAAAGGACACCCCACACCTGTCGTTACAATGCAGTATTAAAAACACTGATGTATAAACACATGCTCCCATATTCAGTAATGCTGTCTTTTCTATAGCTCACGGGAGTCAGCTTTTCTTTTATGTTGTGGGTGAGGGGGGTTTCTAGAGGACTATTTTCTTAGCTTTTTGTATGATCACTTTTTGAGGTGCGGTAGGTCTCCGTGGAGAGGCTGCCTTAATGCAAAAGCAATGAGTGCTCAGCATCCCCAGTGGGGGGGGAAATTCCAGAACAGCCATGATCTTGTCCCAGGCTACAGTAGCTACCTCCAAAGGAAATAGCACATAATCCCTCCTTTGGAAATGCTACTAAGCTTTGTCAAATACATCTGAATTCCAGCTGTGCTCATGAAGCTGACTATGCAATATGTGTCTGTGTTCCCCAACTTCTTCCAATATGGCTGATAAAGCATCCCCTTGTCTCCAAGTAGTCTCTCTTCAGTAGTCATCCATTGTAATCCCTCAGGAAATACCAGGTAACGTTCTTAAACATACCTGATGGAGGCTGAATAAGACCTGTTGGCCATTGCCAAGCACTCTGCCGAGTGAATCTGGAGATTGTGTCCATGCATGGATTCTCTTGGAAAACCCGCCTCCAGGTCACCGGTGCATCGTTACTATTTGCCTTCATTTCTAAATCTGCCCTCTCCTTCATTTGTATTACCACCCTCTGGTAGGAGATAGGAACTTCTGGGTCTGATAAGCAGTGACATATTCACCTGAGTGAGGGAAAACAGATAAGATATTGGTGACCTGGCAAAGGGAAAAGCCAGCAAATCATCCTGAGATGCTGCTCTAATTTTGCAACAAGCTGAGGTAGCACTGTGGTACACTGAGGACTCTGAGGCATGGTGGAGTAGCACAGGGCAGTCTCAATTGCTGCGCTGTGCAAGCTGTCACCAGAAGGTCTGTCCTTGTTGCTTCGCTGTATCTTCAGCAGCCATGGCACCATTGCAGCTGACACTCTGAGCAAACCAGGCGCATGCATTGAGGTAAATCCCGTATGTGCCCTTATTACACATAAAAAACCAACCCTTTTCTGTGGCCTTCCAGTTCAAAGGATAGATGGCTGATCTTGAGACTTTAGAGTTGTAGCCTGATGCTAGATAACTCCCTTGGGGACAGAGGGGCCTAGACTGTTATTCACATTAGATTTAGGTTTTGTGAAACCTTTTCTGTGTGTTCCCTTAGGCTGGAGGAACAGCTGCTGTTCAACAGGAAGTAAAATGCCAGCATTGCCCTGTGACACTGGGAGCCCCTCGTACTCTCATGGTCACTCTTGCTCATGCAAGAGCAAGAGTGTTTTAGAGGTTCTTCCAACTCATTGGCTCCTTCCCCAGAGCATGTGTCTGTTTCACGGTTACTTTCTTCACAATGTTCTGGCAGCTGTTTCGCTGTATTTTCACATGTAATGCTCAGATATGAAAGCCAGATACATTAAGGGTGATGATATTTTCAGGCAGGCCCCCTGCGCCTGACTGACAGGTGAATTCATACGTTCAGCTCAAACACTATAAATGTCTTGGTAGAGAACATAAGAAGGGAAGCACTGTGTCTGGTTTTCATAAGCAGTAGTTCCATCACCTCCAGACAACACTAATAAAATCATTGATATGAGGTGAAAATCCATATGCCTGAAAAAAATACATAACTGCTGAGGAAATACTTGTAGCAATGCTCTCTCAAATTACAGAAAAGCAATGGCTTGGACATGTCCCTGCAGAGAAAACTTGTCCTTCTGCTGCAATTTTTGTAACTTAGGTATGTTGCTCCAATTCTGAGTTTCTTAATGCACAGGATGTCATCAGCTCTGAATTATAAATCAGAGTGTACTAAAGCTGAGGGCCGTGGAAAATGAATTTGTCATTGCTAGTATTACTGGCCAGTGACTAACAGGGGGTGATACCATCCTTTGGTCACTTAATACCACTTTAGTTTTCACTTCTGTATTCTTAAAATTAGAGATTCTTCTCCAGCAAGTAGTACAGTATATTTTATCTGAGCCAGCTATAGTCTCTGTTTATCCTTTATCTCAAATGGCCCCGAGGATAGTTAAATGTTAAGCCCATACCTGAGGGTGATGGGATTTTGAGCCACCTGCACTCATGAGATATAAGGCCTCATTAGTAACATTTAACTGTTTATTAAACAACAACAACAAAAGCTACTTTTCTGGCTATGCTAAATTGAGTGAATAGTGCTACATGGTTTTTAAGGTTTCTAATGTTTAAATTGGCCTGTACTGTACAAATCTCACTATAAAGCCTTAAACTGCTACCAAGAAATAAAGCAATATATTGGTAACTGATGAGCATGCATCATCATTTGCACTCATTGATTAACTGGTGAAAAAGAAAAGATTAAATACTTGCAAAACTTTTCTTGAAAGGCAGGTAGGTGAATCAGCACATCAGCACATCAGGTAGGTTGATAGCTGTATTAAAAAGGGGGGTGGGGGAGGAGGAATAGCTATAGATAATGACTGTGCCTATCTGTCTTGTTAAAATTTGGTTTTTCTCATGTGGTTCTTCTTGACCCTGAAACGTAATCAGTATCTGGAAGTGTAAATAAAAGTAAAAATAGTATATATAAAGTATGCATATAAAAATGTCAGGAGGTCATCTGCATTGGTTTAAAGGTAAGTTAAGATATTTGATGTGAAAAGTAAGATGGAGTGACTGAAAGTGTAGTGCACTTACCAGTGCGGTGTTGTCTTTTGAATGCTCTAAAAAAACCACTCTGTGGGGCACTGGTGGAAAATGAATAAAGGTAATTTTTCTAAGCCAAACATTCTTAAGATTATAGCCTTCCATGATCTGAGTTGGAACGCTGAGACTGATACTATTTAAAGAAAATTTTAATTTAACTTATTGATACAGAATGTCTGTTTTGACTTTTAACCTTTTTTCCGATGTCTCCTTGCAAAATGACACAGCTAGAAATGAAACTGAAGTGGTGCACGTGGAGCTGAGATGGATGGAAAGATTGCAACATGTGACTGATGTGTGTTGGCAAAGGCTATACATTTTCTGAGCAAAAACATTGTTGGTGCTTGAACCATAAAGTTCAGGCTCAGGCACTGAGGCTTCTTCTGCTCTGCAAAAGCATGTGGTGATCTCATCAAAGAAAAAGCAGCGATGAGTCACATCGGTCAGGCTGGCATGTTGTTTATGTCTTTGGAATAGCTTGCATCCTGTAGAGAGAGGCCTCTTAGAAAAGATGCATCTAAACTACCATGCAGTGATTATAGCCAAAGCTCTGTATCTAGGTACCCATCCTTCTCATTCCCTTGACTTCCATAACAAATGGAGCTTTATTTACCCCGCTAGCAGCATAAGATTGACGTGAATGAAGTGCAACACTTCTGCATTTTTGAGCTATGCTCTGCTAGCTTCCTACAAAATGGGAAACGTCTTCTGTGGATGTCTTGGACTCAGAACCCTGGTCCAGACCATAGCATTCAGTAGTGACTTACATGGTTCCTGACAACTTCTAGCCTTTGAACTGGAAAATTACAAAGCTAGTAAAAGACCTAATTTTAGCACTAAGCTTGAAGCAGGTCCAAACTCTCATTAAAAAGAAACATAATGACCACTTGGACTGCAGATTGACTGCTCCACAGCTGCCAGGGGTGTTTTAAAGGGGAAGAGTTCTCTGTCAGAGCTTGTGTGTGGCTCCTCTTTGCCCGGTGTTCCTCAGGAAAGTAACTTGCCCTCGTTTTTTTATAGTTTTGTCAATTTAACTATTCATGCTGAAATTTCCCATGCTGGGCTTTGAAAATGTTAGTTGAAATGGTTCATCTGGTTCTGTAAATAAAGCTAGGAGGAAATGTCATTTTGCTCATGTTAAACTCCTGGTGACCTCTCCTTTGAAAACGGTTCATTGCTCTTCATCTCCTCTAAGTCCTTCAAGAGAAAGTGTGAGCCTTGCCAGGAGGTCAGCTCTGGGACAAGGACGTGTCTTACTCATCTCCCAGTTAAAATTCACCCAAATTTAGCTACATTGCATGTCTCAGAACACCTCCAGCTCCACAAGAAGAGGGATGCCCTTAGATCTTTTGGAGCTTGTACTCTGGCAAGGCTGAGATTTGGCAAAGTTAAGAGGCGTTTATCACTCTCCCAGTGTGAAGGAGGAAATGACCTGAATTATATAGAAGCTGCCTGGAAATTCAGGGCACGGTTGAAAGATGGAGTTTTGAGAACTGGGGCAAGAAGAAGGATGAAGGAAATTTGCTGGGCAAGGGGGACTGGAACCGAGATGAGACGAGATTAAGCCATTTTCAGCAAAGAGGCCAAGGTTAAGAGAGGTGGGTTTGTATGACTTGCTGAGCAGGGAGAGCTGTGCCGGAAAAAGTGTAAGTACTGAAGAACAAAGTGCAGAGTCTGAGGCAGGAGCAGAAACAAAGGCAATTAATGTAACGTGATGTAAATACAGTACCCTCCCTAGGCAAGGGCTCTGAGAAAGGCTGACAAAACTGTTTCAGTGAGGATGCCCCAAATTTGAAACAGACTTTCAAAAATTAAGTAGTAACTTTGCATCTAATGCATCCAGTATCTATCCTTTTTTTTATTTTGTCAAGCCAGAAAATCCTTGCAGGCAGAACTTTTTATCACTCTCACAGTGTGAAGGAGGAAATGACCTGAATTATATAGAAGCTGCCTGGAAAGTCAGGGCAGGGTTGAAAGATGGAGTTTTGAGAACTGGGGCAAGAAGGATGATGAAGGAAATTTCCTGGGCAAGGGGGACTGGGATTCTTTGTATTTTGTCAAGCCAGAAAATCCTTACAGGGAGAACTTTTGCCTTTTCCAGCAACAGGACGCCTGAGACAATGTGTCTTGTTCCTGCCTTTACACCTTTGCGTGAGGTCATCTGAGAAGAACAAGGTGAGGCAGATTTGTAACACTATTCTTCCTTCTGTGCTGTATTTCAGCAACACTGGCTCTTCAGCTTTGCTAAAGTGCAGGCATCAGTGTGGAGCCAAATTCGTGTCCTTCTGATGATTGTTAAAGGACCTAATTAATAATAATAGGTTCAAGTTACTGCCAGGCAGTACACATCAAAATTCAAACTTAGCTTAACAAAAATACTTTGAGCTGAACAGCATTACTGCATGCAATTAAACAGATTAAATCAGTTCTCTCTGTAAAATAGCTGAGGGATGTTTATTTTCATGCCCCCCTGCTGTACAGCTGTATGCTTTAGAGCAGGTTTTTTCCTCTTATTTTTGTCTTCTGTAAAAGCTGGACAGAAACATCAGGTCACTTTTCCCTTGTCCTCTGGATGATCATAGCGGCTCATCTGAGATTTAAACTTAAGTTAGTGGAAATCTTTTCCAAGTAAGCTCTCCTAATGCAAATTTAAAAAACTATTATGAGTGCAACAATCCAGTTGGCCATAGATATGTCAGATTAAGCCATTATAACTATGAAAGTTACTAAACAGACACCAGAGCAAGAACCAGAGAGATCAGGAGGGGGGTCTTTTAAAAAAAAGTAATACTAATAAAAAAACCCACCAGCTTTTAGACCTGACCCTGATGCTTTTAATGCAGAACAGAAATCAACCACTCCTACTAGCACTAGGGATACTGTGTTCTTTGGGTTAGAATAGATTAGTTTTCCTTTGTTTTTTAAGGAAACATTGCATGCTGTATTCTTGAGCTCCCATAAAATGTAGAGATGGAAAAAGTCAGCTTAAAAAGATGAGAGAGAATGCTGAGGGATTTATGCCAAAAAGAATAAATATTTTTAACAGTTTCATGTTGCATTGTTTGTCTTTGATGGCTTCCATCAACTAAGTGGCCATTCTTGAGAAGTTATGCTGAATCGTTACATCTTGAATATAATTCTTTCACATGATTACCTCAGCAGATAAACACTAGAGCTTTAGAAAAACCGGATTTCTAGCTATGAAAAATAAGTGTAGTTAATTTATTGCTTATAATTTGCTTTATCAAGTGTTTTCACATCTTTATTGGGGCAACTGAAAAAATTTTTCTAAGTATCTGTCAATAACAAATTCTATTTTTCCAACCCATGATTTTTTCTCAAGTTGTCTGTTCATGGTCTATTGTATGCTGTGAAAATACCTTGACAAATAGAGCTTATTTCTGGACTTGAATTACTCTAGAGTCAAGTATCCATTTGGTATTAGAGTTGTTGCTGTGTGTTTTTTAACAAGACACTGCAGAGTGGCTGCCTGCATTTCACCGTGGAAATAGAATTACCTAGCACAGCACACATGACAGATATGTCACATAACAGTTGTCAGAGCTCAGATCTCATGTGTGACTGGTTTCTGGGGGGCTGAACATATCCATCCACAACAGTGTCAGTACTTTTGTAGTGACTCATTCCTCAACAACATGAAGCATCTTCAGGTTTATTTGGCATCAATGACAGGAGTAAAATCTAACTTCAACACCTGCTTTAGTGAAGTGGGAGAGCTGAGACCTTTTCTCCATGCTTTCCTCTTCTCTTCTGCCCTCAAGGAGTTATCCAAGCTCCTGTAGAGTCTGAGGTATTCTGCCTACATAGCCATGAATAATACAAAAGGTGAATGGCTTGGTATTAATGGGATGAGTGGGACCATTTGCTTGGCAGGCAGTCCAGGTAATGGACCGAGGAGATTGACTGCAAGTCAGTGACCACTCTGTGGCCAAATCTTGCTCACATTTCTTATAAATGTCAGTGAATATGATGCTTTCCAGTGCTTGTTCCTATAGTGATACATAGAACTACCAGATGACTTAGCTGGAGGCAGGGGACACACAATCAAATCATTAAAATACTCTTTGTTAAAATAGTGTAATAGAAAATCAGGTGTATGTCGACCATGAGCCACAACAGTTTTCACTGACTGCCACTGTAAGACTGAACTGCTAGTGAGTTTTCGTAACACAGCAAGTCATCATTCAGTGACACTGCTGGAGCAGCACTGGCTTGGAGCTTTTTTTCTCTCTGGCATTGTATTCCTGTACCTGCACAGCAGAGAAATAACCCAAACTTTCTGTATCTGTCCCCCAGGGGACAGGTGTTTTTTAAAGGTTGCTTTTTAATCTCCCACGAACTCCCATCCTGCCCTCTCTCTCACCAGCTGACATGGTGGGGAGACATCCCAAGGGCCCTCTCTCAGTGGGATGTGGCCAGGGAGGTATCCTCTCCACTGCTGCCACCTCCCCACTCAAGCTGACAGCTCCTCTCACTACTGCAACTTGAATCCCTATCAGTGTTCCCTCTGACATGTTGGTGTCTCTCACTTTTCCTTTCCTTGAGATACACTTGCCACAAAAAACTCCCTTTCACACCAGCTGGGGAGCACTGGTGCCATTGTGGTGGGACCTGCTGAATTTTCCAGAGCCCAGAAAGAAAGGAAAGCTCAAGCATGTAAGGAAGTGCCTGGCATATGACAGTAATGGCAGAGCTGTGAAGCTGGGGAAGGGAAGGAGCAGGATAAAGACAAATGTCCTGGAAATACAGCTGCCTGGAATGGCCTGGGACACAATGGAAAACCTGGGAAGGGTTTTGTGACAGTACATCCTTCCTGCTGTGGCATCACAGTGTTTGCATAATTGTTTGTGCAGGCGGACCTGAAGTCTTAAAGCAAGGAGCTCACTGTCAACATCTCCTCAGTGAAAAAGGAGAGGAAATGCCATCTTTCCTTGTGGAGCTGGGTCTGAGATGAAGGGAAGCTCTTGCCAGCTGGGAGGGGGCTCAGGGTTGCCCTGGGGCATGATAGAAAGCTACTGGCTGGAAAGCTGTCTGGCAGAAAGGGACCTGGGGGTACTGATCAACACCTGGCTGAACATGAGCCAGCAGTGTGACCAGGTGGCCAGGAAGGCCAATGACATCCTGGTTTGTATGAGAAATGAAGTGTCCAGCAGCAGTAGGGAAGCGATCATGCCCCTGTACTCCGCACTGGTGAGGCCACAGCTTGAGTATTATGTTCAGTTTTGGGCACCTCAGTACAAAAAGACATCAAGGTGATGGAGCCTGTCCAGTGAAGGGCAACAAAGCTGGTGAAAGTTATAGAGAGTAAGTCTTATGAGGAGCAGCTTAAGGAACTGGGGCTATTTAGTCTGGAGAAAAGGAGTCTGAGGAGAGACTTTATTGCTCTCTACAACTACCTGAAAGGACATTGTAGAGGAGTGGGTGTTGGTCTCTTCTTCTAAGTACCAAGTGATAGGACAAGAGGAAATGTCCTCAAGTTGTGTCAGGGGAGGTTTAGGTTGGACATCAGGAAAAACTTTTTCACTGAAAGGGCTGTCAAGCACTGGAACAGGCTACCCAGGGAAGTGGTTGAATCACGAATCCTGGCCATGTTTAAAAGTCCTGTAGATATGGTGCTTAAGGACACGGTTTAGCAGAAGACATGTAGAGTAGGGTTAATGATTCGACTTGATCTTGAAATCAATCTAGATGATTCTATGCTGGGCCTCATGTCATGTGTTTGGCAGCTTGGTTCACTTTAATTTAAATGCCAGATACTGCTGTTGCAGAAGAGTGTAAAGTCCTCTTGGCGTGATGTTGCCAGGGAAGGTGTCCATCGTGCTGGGGCTGTTGGATTCCTGTCATAAACCAAGGATAGAGAGGGGAGAAAAGGATTCAGGGGCTCCTTCTAGAAATATGCACTTTGCAGCAGGGTCTCTCCTGGCATCTGGACAGCCCTGATTTTCTCCAAAGAGTTTGTGCTGTGCAGGGACTGCTCAGAAGTAGCAAAAACAGTTGTGATGAGGCAGAAGTGACCATGTCCTTATAATCTGTGAAGAGGTTGTTGATGGTGCAATACATGCACATGTTAAGACACTCCAGGCTCTCCAGCTTATTTTTGTAAAAAGAGAAGGAGGGGCTTTTAAAAATTTTTTTTGTTGATTTGTTTATTTTTAAATTACAGGTCTTTTAGAGTTGCTTGGTATTTACCATCTGTAGGGGAAACATTCAAAAATGCTAAGACTGGCTCATCTTCAGGTCAGAGGAATGTCTGAACATTGGTTTCCTCTTTTGTAAGGCTTAAAGTGATGAAGGCACAAGAGGGCCTTGCAGCCTGAACTTTGGAGTTCATAAACCTCTGGCAGGTTAAATTAGAGAGCATGATAAAGCAGCCTTCCCTTCTGTTGTGGTTTAGCCCCAACAGGAGCTGAGCACCACATGGCCACTCGGCTCGCTCACACACTCCCCTGGGGGAATGAGAAGGTGAACAGGGAGAGAAAGGCAAAACCCCATGGGCTGAGATAAGGAAAATTTAATACAGCACCGCAAGAGGAGAAGAAACAACAGTAGTAACAATAACAGTACTGAAACAGCATAAAAAGCAAGTGATATAGAACGTGCCGAACCACCTAAACCTGCACCAACAGCACCAAGACGGAGTCCCACGCCCAGCCTGGACCATCCCCCTGCCCTTATACAGCAGACATGATGTCAGTATGGTAGCAAATATCCCATTGGCTGGTTTGGTTGTCTATCCTGGCTGTGACCCCCTCCCAGCTTCTTAAAATTAACCCTATACTAGCTGTATCCAGGACACTTTCCCCTGCCAACAAAATAAGAAAAAGCAAAGGAAAATTACACCAAAACATCCAATAAAGGGAGTAAAGAAATTCAGGGCTGAAAGCTGCACTGCAAATGGTTATGTGTAATCTCTTGCTTAAAAGATGTTTTCTCCCACAGGAGTCAAATATGGTCCTGTAAAGCTGGAGAGTAAATTGAAAGCTATCATAAAGATTACATATTGTGAGCACATGGATAAATGTAGCATTGGGAAGAACCAACAGAAATCCTCCCATGGTGTCATCAAATACATGGGGGGGGACCTGTCAGGCCAGAATGCTGGGGTCACCAGGAAAGGTTCAGGTCTGGCATCACAGTGTGGGCTGGGATGCCTCATCTGGGAAAGAGATAACGAAGGTGGGATATGACAAGTATGTTCAAGGTCACTGAATCATGGATGACTTGAAGTGAAAGCAAAGTGAAAAGTGAAAGGATGACTTAAAGCATCAAGTGAAGCCAGCAGGTAATAGATTCATAGCAAATTAAAATATCTCCTTGTTTGACATATGTTAAAGCCTTGGACTCTTGCCACGGGGTGTTTTGAATGCTAAATGTTCACATCATTTAAGAAGACACTGGATAAGTTTGTGAAGGGGAAGTCTGTGCTCAGCAATTAAATAAAACGGACAACCTCTGGCTTGGGAAGTGCCTGAGGCAAAAAGTGTTGGAGGCTGGCAGGCTATGCTGGGAAAATATGCTTGCTCTATTCTTGTGTTTTTCTCCAGGCATACAGTTTTTGGCTACTGTCAGACAGACAGACCTTTTGTCAGCAGCTGTTTTTATGTTTGTCTCAGTTGCTCCCTGACACAGAGCACATGCTCACTTCTTGCCTGTGATGCCATTAGCCAGGGCTGCTCAAGGTTCTCTAAATATTCTTTGTGATCCTCTTTTCTGTACACTCTGGAGTGGACAAACCAATCTTGTTGGGAGCTCCCATCTTCATCTGCTGACTCTCGTGGGAGTGGGCTATAGAAATTTGACTGGAGACTTGATACCCTGCATATTTAAGTCTTATTGCTGCAGGCTGTGAGAAAGGCATCGGAAGAGAGAGCAAGGGAAGGAGAGTATTTTGTGTTCCCTCAAACTCCTGCAAGTCAGGAAGGTGGTCACTGAGACATGCTCTTTTTCAGAGCTCTCTCATTCCTCTTATCTACAGGGAGAATTTGGGGAAATCAAGAAACCTCTCAATTGCTTTAATACAGCTGTGCTGCACCTATGTAATCAAGACTAGAATTTGCCTATAGCCTCTGCTCAGCCAAAGAAGTTTAAGCATCTCTGTTTCTCTTTATTAGTTTTAAAAGGGCCTACCATTTGTTGTGACAATTTCAAGTTCAAGAGGCTGTATAAGAGCAGTTGACTGCTCTGTTGGGTATTTGGCAGTATTCCCACAACTGACTCTGATGCTTGACATCAAAATTCAATCTCCTTTAGATGCCTGGAAGCCAGAGCATAACCAGTGAACACAGACATGGTACAAACTGTACTGTCACTCTGTGGCAGTTCATAAGGGGTGTGATTCCCAGACTCCTCTCGAGGAGGCAGAAATCCCATCCACATCAGCAATGCAAAGTCCCTTCTCTGCTTCATCAAACCCTTTGCCTGTTCCTGGCTCTGGGCCCACTCAAATACCCAAACACAGGGAGGAATATAAACTCGCAAGGGTCTCAGCTTTCATAATATGACTAAGTTGTTTTGATTTAAGAGTACTTGTCTTGCCAAGATTGGAAAAAATGAGTCCATTCTCTCCATGGCTGGATGTCAAAGTACAACCCAGGTTTTCAGAGAAATGCCCCAAATGTACTCGCTTAAATGAACAACTGGACCAAGGCTTGAGTGTTGGAGAACTTAACTCTTTCTTTAATATTGTTTTTAGGGAAAACTGGAGAAAAATAGAAAAAGCCAGACCATTATCAACCTAAGTTAAAAATAGAGCTAAGAAGATGGGGAATCACGTATTTTTCTTATCATTCCCTTCTGAGGCCAACAGACACATTTAGTTGCTTGAGATGCTGTTCTGTAGAGCGCAGAGAGAGCAGCCATGCCTGGAAGCAAAGGGGGGAAGGGAACTATGGCACTACAACTTCACGTGTCTGAAGTCACCCATGTTGAACCAAAAAGAAAAAAAAAAGACAAATTAAAAAATGTGGATACAAAATTACTGTGCTGATGTTAGAGTACTGAGACACTATTTGAAGCACTCCTGGACATGGCAATTTTCTCTATGGAATTTGCCTACAGTGTTGTGATGCTTCATGTGTTTAAGAGCTTTGCTCAAATTACCCTGTGCACAGTTCATGAATAAAAGGAATCCACAAATGTGGATTTGCAGGCCCACATCTATTCTGTATTAAAGCCAGGGCTTCAGGAAATATCTTAAACCAAAGGCTCAATTAGTTGTCAAAACACAGGTATGGGATGCCTTTAGACACGTGCAAGGGTATCAGAGGCATCCACAAAAAGGTGGCAGGGATGAGGCCATCCTGAGGAAGAATTGTGCCTTTTTGCATTGGCAGAGGGAGGCCAGGCAGATGCCATCAGGCATCTCAAATGCCTTCAGTTGTCCTTACTTAGGCAAACACACTTCTGAAAGTTATAGGGAAGATGTTTGTGGTTAAGGTTAGACAGGCTGTTCACTGGGCCATAAACACAAAAAAAACCCAAACCCACAAATGATTGACTATGCAGGCAAATATAGAAACTATTGTCATGTGAGGATATGATCATTTTGTAATGCTGGCTGCCGCAATTTTTGTGCAAATATGTGAGGCTTTTACTGCCTGGGTTTTGCTGAAGGTCTCCATACTCCTTTCTGGGATTTGAAGGAAGAAGTCATCTCAAACTGCAGCAAGGGGAGGGAATGTTGAGTCACAGTCTAGGAATTGCTGAGGACATCCAACACCTAAAATAGCTGCGAGGCTACAGCCCTGCTCTGCTTTCGGTTTTGCCAGTTAGCTGCATGAGAAACAGCACCTCATCTTGGGCCTGGGGGTCATGGGAAGAAACATGGAGCTGTTTGCACTTTACAGTTACATTTGGGCTCCTCTCCAGCCCTAAACAAGTGATGATGCATAGCTCAGTGGGCACTGGTGTCAAGCCAGACCTGCAGAGCTTGTCTGACTTCTGTCCCTGAGCCCCAGAGCCTGGTGCAGGAGACTCCTAACTCATCTACTATCTGGGGACTTCCGTGTGGTGAGCTCCGGGAGGGCTCCGTGTCCCTTTCTTCCTCTCTGTCCTCCTCTGCACGTCCCAGGTGTGAGTGGTCAGCAGAGTGAGGGAGAGATGAAGACCTGAAGCCCAGCTGAGTTTTTGAAGCAGGGACTGCAGTGAAGGCTCTAGTGCTGGGGGGCTCTTGCTGCCAGTGGCTGCATACACAGACGTATGCAAACACAACATCTGTTTGCAGCATACCTGGGCACTTTAAGGCATTACAAGTATTGTTCTGGGTTTCTTTCCTGCTTTATGTTCTACGAGGTAATGACAATTTGCACTACTGTCCATTTTTCAGCATTAAAGAATTTGCTAATAGTCTCTTGGTGCTGTTTGTTCCCTAGGTACTTTTGCTTTGATTCCCTTACGCCTCATCTTTCCTGCTTCTGCAGTGGCTTTCACACCCTATCTGCTTTGATTTGGTTTAAAACCAGCATGTTTTCTCTCTGTCTATCAGGTGCCCTAAAGGACTTTCAGAAATACTTTGTTTGTTTGTTTTTCTCTTAGACAGCCAAACCAGGGAGATTTTACCATAAAGCATTAGCTGCATGTATGAAAGAGGAGCTAGAGCCTTGCTTTCCATGATTTAAGACTATTAAATGCTGAAAGCTATTCCCCAAATGTTTTGGGGTGTTTTTTTTCTGGTAGCTACAACAGTTGATAGATCCTTTGCATGTAAAGGTGGGTTAGTGTGGAAAAATCTGATGACAGCATGAAATGAATTTTTGTTTTGCGCATGAATGTTTTCCAACAGTCATCCTGGATCATTACCCAAGGTGAACGGCTCATGAGACAATGATAAATGTTAGTGCTGAATCACAGTGGTTTTGATACTCATTGAAGGCAATATCAGCTCTCGTTGCTAAGCAATGTGCCTATTTAAGTATAAAGGTAGGGATGCCTTTTCTGTCCACACAACAGGCAGAAAGATTATCCTGGTTTATTTTGTGAGAAGGAGGTGTTGAGTTTGTTCTGCAGACAAAATTTCCCTTCACTCCTCTTCATCCTTTCTAATAAGTTTAAATCCTCTTAATGAACAAGGTGTTCAAAATTCTATTTCACTTAAGTAGTAGAAATTACCCTAAGTAAAGCCACATATTGTCACAACAGCATTAGACTAAAAGCTATGGCTCCTGTAACAGTCCACTCTCACTAGGAAAAATCATGGCACCCATGACAAGATATCTTCTATTTAAAATACCAAAATTATACAAGTGCCAAATAGCAAATATAACAGACATAAGAACTATTCTGGTTGCATGGCTCGTAAGTGTTTGTGTCAGTTTTGAAAATTAGATTCTGCTGTTTGTTTTTATTTCATCTTGAAAAGTTAGTCTGAGGGCCTTCTGCTGCCTGTGTCTTGCTGAGAAAGACAACGCCTCTGAGAGCAAAGGAGACTCCTTCCAGAGACCTGTAGACAGCAGTCCTTGAGAAGATCCTTGCAGTCTGAACAACCTTTCTGCTGCTGAAGATGTGTTGGCATGCAGGTTCTTCTGACTTCTTCGGTTCTTGAAGAAAAGGATTATGCAGGTTTTGTCAGATTCACTCGAGACAAATTTCAGGTGAGGATCTGGGAGGCTAAGTTCCAAATTGATGAAGAATTTGTGGTTCTGTACCATAAATAGCTAAATATTATTTTAGTATCACACAAAGTTCCACAATTGTGGGGACTCCGACTTCATCTCTCACCCAGTGTGAAAGCAGTATGTTCAGTGCACGCATTTATCTTCATCATGTTTTCTGAGCAGCGACATTAGTTAATGTCACGGCTCTTGATTTTCCTGGAATGCTGTGCGTTTCCTCATAGTCTGACCAGATTCAAAATACAGAGGACTCTCATACTGAGACATGTAGTTATTTTTTGGCATACTAATATTGATAACATCTGTCTCAGTGTTATAATCTAACTCTCTGCTGCACTGGCAGCCAAGAAATGTGGTGCTTCGGGATCAAAAATATCACTGGTTTTGTTTTTGCAAAAAAAATTTTTTTTAGATGAAGCCATTTAATTCCTTGTGAATTGTGAAATGAGATCAGTTTCACTGATGCAGAACCAAAATATTTTCAAAACAATTTTAAAACCTTTTGTTTTTTTTAAATACTGGGCTTTTCATTTTGGGTTGGATAAAACCTATGTTACATTCCTGTCCTTCCGAGTCTGACCTGCCTCCAGACCAACCTGACCAGCCTCCCTCCAAAAGAGTCTCTGTTCACTGTTTAAACAAAACCACTTAGAAACACTTCAATGAAATGATAGCAGCTTCCAAATAAAACATTTGGAGTTCATCAGCATGTATCATTTTACTGGGTTCAGGATGATTCATTTGGATCTATAGCTCTACTCTGTGAACAGTTTTTAAATTGTTTTCTCCTAGCTCAGGATAAAACAAAATGTGAAACCGTCAGTGTTTTGGGGGGAAATGGCGTTTGCAGATTTGTGTTGGCTCTTTCTAGGAGACATGACTTGCTGTGCTCAACCACTCCCCGTTCCTCTTGTATGGATGGCAAACTATAACATGCACCTCACCTGTGCAAGCACAGAGGGATCCATAAATGAGTCCTGCAGAAAGGTCAACTGCTAATCACAAGCAAGGATAGGAAATGGGATCAAAATGCTATCAGATTTTACAGGTTCCTGCAGAATGGGATCTTTTCCTGGCAAAAAGACCCTCTACAGTTACTTGAAAACTCTGCTTACCTACTTTTAATATCTTTTCAAGTCCTCCCGTGATCCTGATCCCCTGTTAGGACAAGCAGTGAGCTGCAGGTCCTCCTCTATACTTCCCCACCATCCTGGCTTCTTCCGGAATTTGCTAATAGAACCAGCTGATTTCATATAATCTCCCGGAGTGAAAGAGGAATCGCGGTCTGAGAGAAGGCGCAGCTGAAACGCGGCCCGGCAGCAGCGGGGCTGTCCCCGGCTGGGGCTCGGCGGCTGCTGGCTTGAGCAAGGGCTCCACCTGCGGGAGAAGGACCAGCAGCCCTGCCGAGGACATCCTCCGTCCTGTAGCCGGGGAAGGAAAGCCTCAGGGTTTCTCCTTCTCCAAATACATTATGAATTCTTGTTTTCCTGAAATGCATTGCTTGCAAAACCCACACAGGAAAATTAACTCTCTGAATCCGTGTTCAAGTAATGAGCAAATCAAGCCAGGCGCTGCTGAATGGTGATGCTCATGGGTAAGCATTTATTTTTTTTCTCTGATGTTACATTACTACATCTCTAGGGCTTATGTGGAACCAGTACCAATACAGGTTATGTGAGCAGCTCATGTGTGAGAGTAAGCTGGGAATGCTCCTGTAAGCAGCTCTCTCTCTGTGAGTGTGTACACACTGTTCCCCCTTCATCTGCATTCTCCTTTTTTTTTCTTTTTATTCTTTTTTTATTTTCTGTTGCCGTACATGCAGAGCATGGGCATTTCTTGTTGTACCTGTCAGAAGGAGCACGTCTTCTGTACACATCCCCTGCCATGGCTGAGTCTGTCCAATGTCACTCAGCAGCAGCAGCTGGCTTTCCTTGATAGTTGTACCGTGAGAGAGCGGCTGAACATTGATGCTTCTGAAAATGTCTAGTAGGGTGAACATTTTCTCACAGCTCTTGTTCATAACAATCCAGCAGGCAGTTCCCTGTTACTTTTTTTATTACCTCATGTAA
Organism: Megaceryle maxima; assembly: GCA_024605025.1. Lineage (NCBI taxonomy): Eukaryota > Metazoa > Chordata > Aves > Coraciiformes > Cerylidae > Megaceryle > Megaceryle maxima. Next base: position 13,575 of record JANHGN010013705.1, on the reverse strand, counting down.
TTTGTCTGTGAGCTGTCGTCTTCTGAGTTTATATATGGCTAAGTGAAATCCCTCCATTCAGCAAGGGAGAAGCACAGCTCGCTGATAGTTGAGGTCTCTTCTGCCCTTACAAAATGGATAGTGTGTTATTTCTGAGGACAGAGACCTCTACTCCATAGCTGTCATCTGCTATTTCTGTCAGCTAGTGAAAGGTTCCATGCTTGACAATGCTGATGCTCTTAATGGGATTTATTTTTTTGTCTTTAGGGTATCCAAGCTCAGTTCCTTGTTAACAAAAGAGAGAGGAGGTTTTGTTCAAGGTTCCCACACGTGGCCTTGCATTTTGTAGTCTGGGCTTTGCAGGATACCCACTTGACTTGTCAAAATGATTACTTTAGGCCTTAGAGGTTATGGCTCCATATCAGTGATCTCTTCATGTGGAAATCCTCCTATAGCTTGGCAAGCAACTTTGCATAAGCTCAGGATCCAGTGACTCCAGGTGAAACATTGCTGTAAATTTGCTCTTTCTCAATCTGTGTAAATTGTTTGCAGAAAAACAACAAACCTGTCAAGCCAGTAAGTGTCCTCATACCACAAGCAGCAAAATCCAGAGCTAGCATGAATGAATACACACAGGATGTTCAGTTTTCAAACCACGTCCTTTCGTAGAGAGTGCTGCGCCAGTTGAGTAGAGCCAACTGTTAAAGCCCAGGTGGACTCCCTGCCCCTTTTCTAGGAGGCTATGCTGCTCTTCTTCTTCATTCAGCTCTTTGCTGGCTGGCCTGGTGATGCTACTCACAGCCTCTTGTCAGCCACTGGTTAGTCATGGGCAGGATCTTGTGCACACAGAAAGGCTGAGGCAGGGTTTGGCTCTTGGGTGTGCACAGAGGGCTGCAGCATATGTTGTATTTCCATCCAGATATTTCTCTGAGCACACTGGTGACTTGCACAGGAGTTGGATACTAAACTAAGGGTTCCCAGGCCTTTCTTCCAAGAGGATTTTTCTTCCTTCAAGTAGCTAATATATTTTTACCAGAGTAAAAAAACAATAAGTTGGACTGCAGCCATGGTTAAGGCATCAAAGTTGTAGCTTTTTACCAGAAGTATTATCCTGAAGCTCTTGTACTTCAGTAGCAATCCTTTTAACTCCATGGATGATTACAGCTGACCAAAAGGTGTCTCCTAATTATTAGCCATATGCAATTCCCCCTGACTTTAATAGGATAAGGTCTTTCCTTGCTATAGTAGGTCAGTTTCTGAATTATCCTGTGTATTCTTTTCTGGTTTGGGTTTTCTTATGAGACTCATCACAGAAGAGATAGGAAATACTTCCACTGCTGTCCCTCTGTATAGATAACTGCTTGCTTCCATTGCAAGACATGAAAGCTATAACCATTAGCAGCTTCACTGTGCTACTTCCCCCGTCATGTTACTGAAGTAAACATTTCCATAATAGGTATCCCAAAAGCTCCCTAGGGAAGAAAAGTATGTACTGTAATGTGGAAAGGTTTCCTTTGCTTGCTTTCAGCACTGTTAACACCGTGTCCTTGCCATGCTCTGATTAATTGCCCTGCTTTTATCGTGATTAGCACATTTGCCATTAGGCTGGCCAGCTGTCAAGCCAAGTTCAATCACAGCAAACAAGCACCAACTGCCTTTGTGAATTTACATTTCTAACTGATATTCCCAAGAAGATATAAAGCCCAAATCTCTCAATCTCTCAGCCCTGCTTATTCTGGGCAGAAAAAGTCCTCCTCCCTGAGCAGCTAACAGTACTGGCTTAATTAACCTAACTTGAAGAGGTCATTGTGCAACAGCAGAATTGAGTAAATGATCTTCTTTTCTTTTTTTTTTTAGAACAAAATGTATGCAATTTAGATAGTGGAATTGCTTATGCACCTAATATTCAATTGCATCCAGCTCTAGAGAAGAAAACACTTATCAGAAAAATAGTTTGCCTACTTCTGAAACATGCACATCAGTGTCAATGCGCAACAGGAAGTCAGGGTGCAGGGGAGAGGAAAAGGGGAGCTGGTTTTGTTGTTTGCTTGTTTTTTCCACAGGTCTTTGTGTCACTACTTATCACTGTGCAAACAACGGAGATATCAGACGTAGCTGTCATCCAGAAGCATAATTTGAAAAACAACAACAAAACTTATCCTCCCCCTTTTTTTAAGGTGAGGAATGAATTTTGTGTCTTAACTGAGACAATCCTTCTGTGATTTGAGAAAGTCTAAATCTACAACATTAGATTCCAGCCTCTGTATTACGCAGCAGCTCAGCACACATAGGATTTCTTTTACTTTATGGACCACCTCATCTGGTGCTGCCTCACACTATGTTGCTCCTATGGTTTTTGTCTCTTCCAGTAGTGATCTAATTCTTTTCAGGCAAAATGACTGGGGAATGCATAGGATATTATGCAGGGTTAGATTTTTTCACATTTCAGGGGTAAACAGATGTGTGCACTGGAAGCCTAGTCTAAATTTCATGAGAAACCAACCCCTTGGTCGTCAAGTAATTTGATCTTGAAGGCTGCGAAGCCTGAACTTTGATTAGAAATAATGTCAATGAAGAGAGATCCTTTGTGGAAAATTAGACATTTCCCTATCATCTCTAGTGAAACTCATATCTAGGCTACCTAGCGCTCAACTGCCTGTGTAAAACTGATGGTTTATGGAGCTGGGGAGGAAGGCCACAGCACATCTGCTCTTATGACACTGCAGGCTTTTGCTGTCCACTAGTTTCCCTCCTCTTACCAAGACGTGAGCTCTATAGGGACAAATCAGCCTCTGACCACTGTGCGTGAAAGAATAGACTTTCAATGCCAGAACAGCAATTATAGTCTAGGTCTAGCAATTTTGACTTCTAGAGAATTAATGTAAGTCAGTTGAAACAGCCTAAAAAACATAGTACAGTTGATGCAGCACATGTATCTCTCTGTCCCACGGTAGCTGGTATACAGGTGGCTGGATTTTTACAATTGTTGCTTGATAAAAGTACTTAAGACCTGAGATCATTGCAACAGGGACAAACGATGCTCTCTGACAGAGATTGCTGACATGGTTTTTAGCAAGTAAGCCACATGGGAGCATTTGCTGCATTAAATAAGCCAGAGTTCTGCCCTGTTTGTCAGTACTGAAAGTCAGTTTTTTCCCTTTTTGGTACATGTCACCATTAGGATCTTCTAGATTCAGCTATTTTTAATCTTTATCTTCCTCCAAAGCTATTAGCCAACCATTACTGGTGGATTTGCAGTGTGCACATAGGGAAACTTCAATGACATGCTTCTGTTCTGTTCTCATGGTCATAGAGTTTGGCTCTGAGCTCAGTTTGCTACAGGTGGATTTCTGTATTGGTCCTCTTCAAATAAAGCTTGTATTTACATATACTGTGATTTATTAAAGGCTCTCCAGAAAAATCTAACCTCTCCTTCTGAAATATTTCTCGCTTCTGCTCTAATTTATTCTTTAAACATCAGTATGCAGTTCACTGGCATTAATCCATGGCCTTGCACTGCAGAAGAGGGCAAATAAGTGACTGTTCACAAATAAGTATAGTTAACCCCTTTTCCAGCTACCATCAAGGCTAATTTATCTAACTTGCAGATGAGACCAAGAAGAGGTTAGACTGTAAGTGAGGATGGATTCTCTTTCATACAAGGAGAAAAAATTATGTAATCATATCAGGCTTCCGCTCTGTGGGTTGTAGCATTCCCAGTACTCTGTGTTAAAATCACATTACTGCTTGTTTTTGTACAACAGCAGCATCCCCAGCTTTATTTTTTGCAGAGGAAACTTCTACATCACAGTCAATGCTGAGATAGTATGCACAGTGTAAATCTAAGACTAGTAGCCCAGAGCAAGTGTGACTGCAGAGCAACAGCATATTAAATAGAGGAAAGGTTTCATAGAGGAGCCAAAATGCTAATGTTTCTATGATTAATAGTAACCTACTGTCTGCTCTACTTTACAAATGCTACTCAAAATAATGATGTACCTTCAGCCTAATGAATTTTCTCCACCTCATCTGAAAATCTCTTTATCTGGGTATTTTGGCTGTCCTCCACTTTGGCTGAGTAGAACTGTTTCGTCACTGTGAAACCCTTGAGAATTTGTGTTGAACATGACAAAAGGAAAAAAAAAAAAAATCTGAAAGAGCAAATGGTAGGCCAGTTTGAAAGACGCTTCGTGTAAGCAGAAAGACTCAGTCTGGCAAAAGCTAAAATGCTGCAGCATCTTTATTTCTTTGTATAATCTGGATGATATATTTTTTCTCAGAAATATGCATTTTCTTTTATAAAGGAAGGCTCTATAAAAATTTGGGGGGTGTTCTACTTCCCAAATCTGGCATCAAAATCTTGATCACTGGCTTTATATTTTAATTTTAAATTTCCCCTCTGATCAAAATGATCACATTTAAATGTGTGTATTAGAACTGGAGTTTCAATATATCTGTGTGTTTATGTAAATATTTTTTCTGGAAACACTAACTCTGTCTTACTGAATCTGCATGTGTTTTTCTATACTGTATCATTACTTATCAAAGTAATTGTATCCAAGCCATCATCAAATGCTGGATTTATATTTAGTACAAGTTTAGTATTATCCTGGTGAGTGAGGATGCTGCTCTATTACATTACATTCAGGTAGGCTTTAAAAGGCCTTGCTAAAGAGTGGAGGCCCCTCGTGATATGCTGTGTATGCACAGTGAGGAAGATGAATATTAAAATTAAAAATATATATACAAGAATTTAAACTCTAATCTAACTACATGAAGGGCAAGAGGGATTTAGACACAGGGAAGCAAAGTGAGTGAAAAGTCCTCAGCAAAGCCAGGATGAAAACATAGGTTCCTGTCTGCCAGCGTACCTTTCCATCAATAACTTAGTTTTTTCCTGCACTACCTTGGCCACTTATCAACTGAACTGAAGAGACTTTGGGCTTTATTTGTGATTTCTTCAACCAGTTGATTCACACTGTCAGCATGCTTGAGGCTTTTTATAAGCGTGCAATTACCAGCCTTACTAGAAAGTTAAGGATGGAAAGATTTATTAAAAAAAAAAAAAAAAGAGCTATGAGGTGATGAGCATCAAATGACTTTCAGATATGAATGGAAGTACAAACTAAATAAATTGTAGCCAAAAAGAGAGAAACCTGAAAATACATTCATGTGTTTTTTCAAGGAAAGATAATTTACAGTCCCCACCACAATCAATAATTTTTCTGTTTTCTTTCAGTTGATTCAAAGCAAGAGAAATTGCTGAGTTCAAGGAAGATAACCAGGAAGCTTAGCAGCATCATGTAAACAATGGGCTTAAGAGTTTTCACAGGCTTTCCTGTATCATATCCAGAAGATATTGGATAAGCTGTATTATGGAACATGCTGGAAATTGTACACATGGGGAAAAAAAAACCACAACAAGCATATTGTTCACGAAAATGATGATGCAACATCATTTATGGATGCAACATTGAAACAGGGGCACTGCCTCCAAAAACTGTCCTGTTCTTTGTACATAGTGAAGTATTCAAGCAAATGTACTATAGCGAGCTTAAATATGAGTGTTTCACTTCACCATAAAATACATTTTCTAAAACTAGTTGTGCTGATCATCCCAAGTGTCTATTTTTAATTTATCATCAATGTATTTTTCACTCAGGCTCCGCTTTTAGAAGTGGCTTCCAGCTCTGTGGTGTTGACTTCTGGATGTTGACTTCTGGGTATCTTTATAACAATATCTGTAAGTACCCAGAATCAATAATGTCATTCTTCAGAGTAATGTTCTTATCTAGAAAGACATGTAGGGACTATTATTCACCATGCAGTTGGTACACATTCCTCAGCTGCGAACAGGTAAAGAGGCCATCAGACAACAAAAACTCAGTTACAACGAGACCTGCAGTTGAATCACCCTACTTTACAAAGAATTTATTTTATCATACATGAAGAGGAAACAAATTAAATAGGGGAAAAAAAAAAGAAAAAAAAGAAAAAAAGGCAATACAGAAAAATGAAATGCAAATATAAAAGGACTGGGATGTTCTGCTAATATGAACAATTCTGTGGTTTTCAGGTAGCTCTGTATTTTAATACATACTGCAGATTTGAGGGCTAGGGTCACACAACAGATCAGGTTTGTATCCTGGTAGTCTTGGAAAACTTCACTTCAAAATCAGTTTTCCTGTGTGTAAATGGATATGATTTGTTAGCTTGCATCTACTTCCCATAGAAAATTCTTTTTATAATGGAATCCCTAACAAAGCTCCATTTCCTTGCTGAGAACATACTCAAAACTAAACAAGCAATTGTTTTATATAGTGTTAAGATAGCAACAAATTGGAAAATCCATAGAAAACAATTCCTTAAATATCTGCATTAGCTTGCCAATAAATAGGTCAAAATATTTGTCATGACATTGAGGGGGTTTTGTGGCTGAATACTCAGATGGTTGCACTAGTTGCACATAACTTTTTCATGGCTTTGCAACCTCCAGGGAAAAAGGGGAAAGCTTTGTGACATGTTTGAGACTTTCTAGCAAAAGAGGAAATTCAATCCCAGCCTCCTAGGACATAGAGGTGTCAACCAGTGATGGAGCTGCTGAGTGTTCTTCACCATGCTCAATCTGTCAGGGAGACTTTGAGAGTATTTACTCTGTTCAGCCCTACATGTGAGGGAGGGAGAAAAATAGCAACCTGCAGTTTGTGGTGGGAATTGCTGTTGGTAAGTGAATGTGATTTAGGCAGCTCTCAGAGTGTAATGGATCTCCCTGTCAGCAGCCAAGGTAGTTCACAGTCTTTATATGAGAGCTGAACCAAAACATTATAGACTTGGGTCAAAGACTGCTAAGTGGTATTAAAGCAACAAGAAGTACTTAGCTACCCACTGCAGCAGTATTTAGGCACTTGAGAGATTCTCTCAATGCTCATTATAAGCAAATCAGCTTACCTTCACCATGGACGGGGATCAAGATTCAGCACTAGGACCAGGGACTTTACTACAAACCAAAATACCACAGCAGGCAGACTCGCTGTGGGAGTGCAGTGCCCCCTGGGCCTGACAGCCACCAAGTCTGGGATGAATCTGTAAAGTTTAAATGTTCTTGTAAGTGGAGGAGAGGAAAGGAGAAAGCACCATAAACTCCCATGCCATAAGGGTAGCAGCATGGAGCTCCTCAGTTCTTTCTCACTGTGGGTGGAGAGGGAGCTGAGACCAAGATTAGGAAGTTGGGTGTCAAACAGTGCTGTCTGCTAGCTTCATCAGAGTCCACCTCATTCAGTCCTTTTCCTGGTAATCAAGAGGCCTCAAACAATGGGAGAATTCACATCCTCCCCCAAGTCACTGGCAGAGGCTTGTTCCTGCCTTCTTAGACCTTTTCCTTTCAATAAAGAAATGGAAAATAAATCAGCTTTTAAATTCTGGATATCTGGAGGATGTCTTTTAAAGGAAGAAATTCTGTATTCGAGACCAACACCCAGCACACAGCAATGCCTTTTGCTCTTGACAGGATTATCTCCAAAGGTTAAAACTTCCCTTGAACTTGAGGAGGGAAATGGTCAGTGAATGGCAAAAGACCCTAGTGGTATGGCCATGCTGAACTCCCAGCAGCATCTCAATCTGGCAGCTCCACAAGTTTCAGCATTTTTGACCCCTCAAAGCTGGCGTGCCAATGAGGCATTGGAGGGACAAAGAGAATGTAACAGGGGTTAGCTGATTAGTGTTGGGCACAGACACTGTGCCAGTAGTGAGCTATAGCTTAGATATGATGGAAGGTCTGTATTCTCATGTGTCCACTGAATGTATGGAAGGTACATCCTGTAGTGAACGCTGGCCATTGCTTTCATCACCCAGAAGTGAAGGAAGAGTCCGGCAGCATCTGAAACCCATGGACCGATGATTGTGACACTGCAAACAGATTCCAAGCAAACAGCTGATTGATGCTGTTTCACTGCCTGTTTCCACTTGAGACTAATCCAAATCTACTGCAGCCTTGTCTGAAGTAGCTTCTGCTAGGATTGCTTTGTGTCCCTCCTACTGTACCCCTGCCTCTGCCTGCCCAGACATAGCCTCTCCTTCTCTACACATAGACTTGCTTCCAGGTGAGGGTTTGGCAAATGTTTTCTGGAAAGCTGCAATATAAGAGGTGAAGCTCTTTTCCTTCCCATTGGAGATAGTCAGCTGAAGAGGCAGGCTTTGCTGGTGGCTGTGCCCCTGAGCAGGGTGACAAGGTGCGAGGGGGATCCCAGACACTGCGGGAAAGGCCAGCAGAAGGAGACCTGATGAGTGTGAGTGGAGGGAGTGAGGAAATACCTGGACATCCTTAGGCTTGGAGTCACTAGCAAGGTAAGAAAGCAATCTGTCCACTGCCAGGGAGCTCAGTTTGTCCTTCCTGGCAGCACATGCCTGTCTCCAGGTAGTGCTGTAATCAGATCCAGCAATGTCCTGAGGACTGGGCTTTGCATCTAGTCCCTACCCTGAGGAACATCAGCCTCACAGGTGGTTTTTTGAGTTCACAAAGCACAGCATTAGAAGGACACAGCATTGTGGCCATTGCAGCTCCTTCCTTCTTGCTGCTGCTGGAGGGCAGTACATAATGAAGGGTCAAAACAGGGGAGAGAACAACTATCTCCAAGAAGTCTGGTGGCAAGTAACTTTTCATTTTCCTTCTGGTGGAACTGCTGCATTTTTTCCCACTGTGGGGCAAGATGAACAAGATTTATTGATAAGAAGGGAAAAGGCAAAACAGGGAGACATGGCAAAAGAACAAAGGTCTGGTCAGCTGAATTGTGCAATGCGTGGTTATGTTTCCTGTGCACATAACAGGACAGCTGCTGGCCTCTGATGGTTTTTGTAGGGCATGATGTGTCTCAGCTCTTGAGGTTGCTGTGGCATGAGCAGAGTCCATGTCAGCTGAGGAAAAAGGGGTAAACGCTAACATGCATCTCCTTAACTACAACATTTAGCCTGCCTGGATGATGCTTGGGAAAAGATTGTGTGACCTCTACCCCTTCTCCAAGGGTGAAGGTTCAAGAGCTGAATGCTAGTTTGACCTAAGCGGTGAGTTTGAAGCCACCATGCAAAGCAGACACCTTTCAGTACGTGAGGCATGGTGCATCTGGGGCTTTTCCTGAGTCATGGGTTAGAAACTGTCACTAAAAACATGAGGATTTGGGAAGAAGGCAGGAAAACTAATTTATCCTTATGAATGACTGGAAATGGTTTGGTCATTAGGGGTTGTTACTTACCATGAGATGATGTTTGTGTTTTTTTAAAAGGTGTTTTAATTGATAAACAACATGAAACATGCTTTCCTCCACTGGAGTAAAAGCTATTTTTTTATATATATATAACACCCAAATTAATGTCCTACAAAGGTGATAAATACTAGATGTGAAGTGAAATGTTGAGTGAGTCTCTTAGAAACTCTTGTTTCATGGACAAATGCCAAATTATCATTAGCAGCAAACTGGAATGTGGAAAAATTACCTTAATGTCTGGGAGTGAGTGATAGCCCAGATGTGTTTAGTGGGAATGAACACCCCACCCCAGGGTGCACTGAATGTAGCTTGAAGTACATTGCCAATATCTGCCCGTGTACAGAAAAAATCCATTTCAAAGTGCAAAAGCCTATACAGATTCTTTTCTAAAGTTCATTAATACAAACTGAATCTGCATGGGACAAGAAACAGCAAAGTCTGACAAGAAATGCTACCCAGACAGAGTTGGTCTGTACCTGGATGATGGATTTCCTTGTCTTGTTAGATCAGTAGATCAGGGACTTCCTGCATGGCTTGGGAAGATGTGTCTGAGGCAACAAAACACGTTATATTAAAATTATTGGAGCCTTTTCTGGATTTAATTGCTTGCTTTATAAAAGAGGTGAGAGTTATATTCAGGGATGCTTCCTAATGGGACAAATGAGGCTGGCGCCCCATTTCTGTCCCCACACTGTACTCCAGCTACTATTCATTTTGACTGGTTGCATCAGTAAAAACAAAACCAAGTATTTTTGTGCATCAGCACAGGAGAAGTTTGTATGCTTGTGACTGTTGCTAAAACTGTTTGGCTTATTCAGATTACTGTGTAGGTTTTAGGTTGTGGTGGGCAGGACAGAGGACAGCTGCTTGTCCAGCCCTGACCACAGCTGTCTGGCTGAGTGGCACCTGGGGGAAGGAAGGGACCCCATCCTCCAGGGCAGATCTACTGTCAGGGATGTCAGAAGTGGACCAGAGAGTCAAAGAGGGGCTGAGACCCATTGCAGGCAAGGACTTGCCATAGGTCCTTGCCTGCCACAGAGAGCAGAGCCAAAGCCAGCTCCACTGTTAATGGAGCCTGCCAAGGTTTGTCTCCTCCAGTGGAGTTCAGTTTGCCCCAGGACTTGTGGAAGCTGGAGGAAGTTCTCCAAGTCACCACTGTCCAAGCTCCTTTCATACATGTAACTCTTGTGATGACCATTTCTGATCTCTGCCCACAGCTGATCCTGGATTGTGTCATTCAGATAGACTTCCCCAGCATGGATCTGATTTAACACAGTTTGCTTGGACCGGTGTTAAACTGAGTTCTGTGATTGGCTTAGCCAACTGCTTCATGCTGCATATGTCATTTTATGAGGCTATTACAGATTTTCAACCAGCAAGTAAATCTTTCATCCTTCAGAGGCCAGTCCCTCAAGACCACTGCTAAGGCCTTCTGAACTAAGGGAGCAAATGGTGATGTCAGGGTCAAAGTCAGCAAGAGTTTGTACACGTGGAAATTCCAGGGGAAAGGAGACTTTAGGTCCGTCAGGTGAGAACTTGTTAAGTCAGAGGATGATCAGGGGTTTCTACGTGTCTGTGGGGTAGCTGACTGGCCACAGTGGGAGAAAATTATGCCACTGATTCGATTTTCCTGTTACCTGTGGGTGATCTTTGAAATGTGTTTATGCTTCTCAGGGCCCTGCCTCCCAGAGTTTCTTTTTTTTTTTTTTTGCCATGTGACTGGTCTTAATGTATGCATCACCTCTGATTCAGACTGGCTGCACTCTGCAGTGCCTTATAAAAACCACTTCTTAAATCCAGGAGAAATGTCAGAATCTGCCTGATAAATTTCTGAATGTGAAAAGATCCCAAACCTCATTCCTGAGTTTAATGAGAAGAAATACAAGTATTACCAATTTATAAAGATATCTCTGGTATCCTCCCTAAGGTAGTAATTTAATCCCTGAACAATGTTTTATCTCCTCTTACACAATGTCTAACAGGTAATTCTAGGAACTGGTAAATCTGGTATTTTTTTTCAAATTATTATGAGTTTTATGAAAATTATTTTATGTAAGGGAAAAATAAAAGATTAAATGTTTTAAAGAGCATCTTCCTTTCTCTTCAGAAAACCTGCTAATGGTTCATATTTTTCAATCATTAGATTGTTTTTCTTAAGACATAAGTAATGGAGTCGTGGATCTGACAGAACAACAAATTATTTTCAAAGTTACTCCCCTAGAAATCTTCAGTTCTTTTAAAAACACCCGTTAAGGTTTCAGAGGAAGAAGTATCCTTCTCCCCTTCTCAGTATAGTAGTACCTGCTTGTATTGCACTGTGCTGCCATATGTAGATTTCAGGTAGCTTTCAACACTGGTAATCATTCCACAGATACGTCATTTACAGATTAGAGCTGCAATAAACTGAGATATTAATATATATAAAATATATATATATTAAGCAAGCAGCATGAAAAGTCACCAACCAAATCACATATAACCTTTCCTCAAAGCTTCTGTTACAGTGGAGTTGCGAAGCAATTCCTGAGTAGTGAACAGCAGTTTGCTCTGCAATCATGATGGAGGAAAAACAATCCTGTCAAACCGTTGTAGCTTGTTCTGGATCATAATCAGACTGGTAGCACTCAGTAAGCACGCTGCCTATTTCATTGCAGTGCTGTTGGAATTGCTAAATTTGATTTACACACCAGGGCAGGCTAATACTGATGATACGCAGTTTCAAGAGGAGAATATGCGGAAAGGTTTGCTTCAAATATTACATGACTTATTTTATCAATAAGTTGAATTTTAAATACGATTCCAGAGGAAAGAAATTAAATTCCAGTGAGCTATTCTCTAAAGCTCCCATCAGATTAGCCTTCTGTGGTCAAGAAACTGTTTATAAAGCAGCTTTATTTATTTTCTATTGATATTCTTACTGATATTCAAAAAGGCTCTTGAATGTGCCCAGTCCAGGGACCTCTGCTGAGTATGAACCCCTAAACTATATGCCTCTAGTAGTAATCTAATTGTTAAAAACCCAGATTTTTTTTTACATTAAACATTTTGAAACCTTGTATGTGCAGTAGTGACTGGAAATGGCTTTGTCCTTGAGAGCCATGGAAAATTGTGATTCCCCACTAACAATTCTGGGATAGTGATCTTTTGTTTAAGCAGCCCACACTGCTATCCTTGAATGAGCAGAATCTGATTCCTCCTTGCTTACAAGGTGATGTGAGTGCATGGGCCATTCCACATTCAATCTTTGATGTTTCTGCTGCATCCCAACAGAGAAACTCAAAAGTTGCCCTTACACTTCCTTGTTTTCCTGCCAGTGGGACTAATATAAGGAAAATGAAAAAAATCTGACTTTCCAGGGGTGGTGCAAAATCTTCAGTTTGCCCTACACATTAATTCTCTCCAACTTGCAGTTTTAATATTCAAACAGGATGGTGACAGAAATACGGGTTTTTCACTAGGTCTGATTTCCAGTCTTATTCCTCCACTTGGAACTTCAGGCAAGACCTCACTTCACATTGTAATTGGATCAACAGTGATTTTTTGGTGTTCATGAAATACATGCTTCACATATAATTTGATAATTAAAAAAAAAAAAAATTTAGTTGTTTGAAGGAGACACGAAATTCTTCTGAAGATGTATGCATTTTGTGTCCACAGAAATGAGCACAGAGGAGGAAGGGTATTAATCCCAGTCTTCTGCCACCACTAGTAATAACATCTGAATTACTTCCATAAAGTTATCAAACTCCTTCTGAAACAAGATGGATACAGTTTTTATTGGGAAGCTTTTTCCAGTAATTTACCGAGGCACTCTCAGGAAAGACAAGATGGAGAGCCAGGCTTGGAAGGAGGGGGGATGCCCAAGGCTTAAAGGAGAAGATGGAATGTATGGAGCTCTCCTGTGGGACAGACGAGAGTCTGGTGAGATCTTATGGGTCAGAACCAAGGGGATACAAGAGTGGGTGGCAGCATGGGGGAAGCACATTACTGACCATGGGGTCAGGGTGAGGGAGGGAACAAAGCCTTCCTTAAACCCCTTGAGCAAGTCTGGGGAGGGAAGAGTCTGGCACTCCTGCAGGTTGTGCACCTCCCCATCACCTGATGGAAGAGCAGCACAGAGGGACACACACAGTCCTGGAGATTTCTGAAGGATCTGAGACACAGCTTCTTGATACAGGGTCTGGTTGAGCCAACCCAGCAGGTCACATTGATCTGCTGTCCCTTACCAAGGAGGCAGGGGAGGTGGCAGCCTCAGCCATAGTAAGCATAAAAGTGTGGAGATCACAGAATCGCTGGACTTGAAAGGGACATCTAGAGATCATGTAGCCCAACCCCCCCC